>CM021763.1:75821388-76086143 GCA_011075105.1 Heteronetta atricapilla | reverse complement strand
AAAGAAAAGAAAAGAAAAGAAAAGAAAAGAAAAGAAAAGAAAAGAAGGAGAAAAGAAGGAGAAAGAAAAGAAGAATGTCTCCTTGCAAATACAGAATAACTGCAGGGCTGCTGGGACAGGGAATAAAGGTCCATCAGGACACCCTGCAGCTGCAGCAGGGGCAGTGGGCATGCAGAGCCCCAGCTGTGATGCCAATGGGGCAGCCCTGGGAAGTTGGCCCTGTATGCTGTGCAGTGAGTAAGTAGGGCTGGGGCAGCTGGAGGAAGGTCAGCTGGAGGCCAAAGATGAGGATGGTGGTGTCCCCATCCTTGGAGATTTCCAATTGTCATCCAGGTAATTACTGAGCAACCTCATCTGTCTCTTGTTCCACCCTTCTCTGAGCAGAAGGTGATCTGACGACCTCCCAGTGTCCATTCCCCTCCCTGTTGGTTTTGTTTTACTTTGTTTGTTTTAGTTGCTTGTCCCTGGAGAGGATCATTACGTAGATAGGGAAGGTATGCCAGCATTATCTCTAGGCTGGGGTGGACCCTTATCTTTTTCAAAGACCTTGTTCTTCCTAGTGCTTTGCCAGATGCTTGCAATGAACAGTAAACTGAGAAAAATGCCTCCACACTGCAATGTTCTTCCTCATTCAAGCCTGGTTTTACTTTTGACTGTAACCACAGTATTCCAGTGCTCCTGGTTCTACAGATATCCAGAAGCTGCTGCAAGCAAAGGGAAACACAAACTGACTCCACAACCACTTCTGCAGAAGTGTGCAGAACGTTCCATACATATGAAGAAAAGATCCAACTGCTTCTTCCTGGAGGAAGCCTTTAAAAGCTGCATCTGGACTTCTGTAACTTTTATGACTAGTTTCTTTCTCCAAGATAATAATGTCACCTGCACATTTGATTCTGAAATTAAAACTTCCTTTGCCTTGTCTCCCTTAGGATCTTATGCAGAAAAAAAGGCGTCTTGCTGTCAATGCACTCCTCCATACAAAACTCTTCCCTGCTTAAAAGTTGAAGTGAAATTTTAGTGAAGTAGGACCCCCCAGTGTTTCACTGCTCTTGCAGATCCTCTGCAAGGTAAGTGAGAAGCTTCGCATGTTTTTCACCAGCACCTGGCCTGCTGCAGGTGCCCGGTCTGCTGGCCTTCTCCCATGAGCAGCACCACAAAGCCACCACACACAGCATCTTGCTGCAGGGGGGAAATTAAAAGTTGTATCTCAGTTACTGGATGGGTGCCTTGAGTTTTGCCTAATTTCCTCTGTATTAATCCCAGTTCTTATTAGAGAGGATTTTTTTTTTTTTTTTCCTGCTTATTAGATTTTGCTCTTCTGCATCTGATTTAGGTATAGCAGCTCTGAGCCTGGGAACAGCTCCCTTGTTTTTTGCTGGTCTTTTTGGCACAAATTAATTCTGAGACTCTTCACCTCTTGTTCTAGCGTAAGGAGCCACTTTCTGGTTAGCAACCACGCATTTCAAGCTGTCAGGAGCACAAGAGATTTTCTCTTTTCCAGGGTGTGTTTCTCTTGTCATCCTAACAGAACTCACGACAGAGTCACTTGACTCCACGAGTTGCAAGGGAACTGCTCGCGCCAGCAAACTGCTGCCCTGGGCTCTTCTAGTGTGAAATGACCAGCAAAGAAAGGCTAACTCCAGAGCAAGGGATGCTGCCTCATCAGCAGCTAGCAGATCATGTGGCTGGCAAATGTGTTAGTGCTGCACTCCACAGCTCCAGCCCCAGCTCAAGCCGACCGCTTGGAGCCACAGCCTCCTGGGTATCAGCGGGGTTTGGACAGGGGCTGCTCTCTAACCTGAAACTGAGCAGACTCAGCAAAGTGATCCCTAGAATTTACCTCCAGAAAGAGGAAATCAAGCCACAGACTTATTTTATACTGTTTATTGTTACATTATTTAACAAATTATTGGATATCAAATACAGAAACTTATTTCTTGAGCTAATATTTCTCTGTCTGAAACTATGAAAATTGTTATTTTGTTAGCACCTCCATGTTGATCAGGAACTTGATGCTTTCCCATTTTATATGATATGGACACTCTTGGTCTGAAACACCAGAAAATATTCAGGTTCAGCACGGGACTTTTCCCAGCTGAGACTTGTTCAGCTGCCCAATGGTGTTAAACCACCACAACAATTCACTGGTGCCATTTGCATGGAGAATAATGTAAAATTATCTCCTTTCTCTTTTGAAATCTCTAATAATCTATTTTATAAATCCATCTGGGAGGAGTATACATAGCATTATATTAGCTAATAATTAACATCCCACCTTTAGACTTTATATTCCTGTGCCTGAATTGATCCATCATTTGGCTGAAATGTGGCCAGAATATTTATTTCTGCTCATGACAAATATCCTCAGTTTTATGGGTTTTTGTTTGTTTTAAAATGTTATATTTTTGAAGACTTCAAAGAAATCTAGAATTTCTGACTAGTGAAAATGTGTTTAAGAGAGGTTTGTGCTTTAAAAGCTGTCTGTCTCATGTTGGGTGAGAAAGTCTAGAAGATGTTCTCCATGGGATCAAAGCTCCTTTAGATGTTCCTGTCATCAGTGCAGGCAGTGATTATAGTATCCTGTCATGCAGAAGCATTTTTCTGGTATCAGTGTGGATGATTTGTGCAGTAAACTCAATTACTTTTTTTTTTTTTTTTTCAAGTGGGCACATATATTTTGCTGACAGCATTATATAGCTTGTCTACAGTTTTACAGAGGCTAACCCAGGCTGTGCAGTGTGCACATCAGATGAAGAGTTTTACAAGTCCTGTTCCTTTCAATGCCCTACAAATAATAACTTAGCTTTCTGGATGGAAGGCGTCTCTGGGGTCTTGCAGGCCCAGGAGCACCTTGAGAGGGATGTCTACCAAGGAAAAGTGTAATGACAATTCCCAGCTCAAATACTGCAGCCCTGGAGGAACACTACAGTCCAGATGCAGCAGCCGAGGTCCAGTGAGGACTTCAAAAGCAATCAGCACCAGGAGTCCGCCTGCAAGCAGGACTTGTTTGCCAAAGGATGATCTTTCACCAGAGCTAATTTGGGTCAAAGTGACCCTTTGCTTCCCCGGGAGCCTAGCAATGACTCCTGCAGTAATGTACTCTTGCAGGACCAGAAAGTGGTGGTGAATGGAGTGAAATCCAGATGGTGACTGATCACAAGTGGTGTTCCCCAGAGGTCAGTGTTGGAGCCCATCCCCTTTAATATCTTTACTGATAAATCGGATGAGGGAATTGAGTGCACACTCGGTAAGTTTGCAGATGACACCAAGCTGTGCGGAAGTGTCAATCTTCTGGAGGGTAGGAAGGCCCAACAGAGGGACCTGGACAGGATGGGTCAATGGGCAGAGGACAATGGGATGAGGTTCAACACAGCTAAGTTCTTGGTCCTGCACTTTGGCCACAACAACCTCATGCAGCCCCACAGGCCTGGGGCAGAGTGGCTGGGAAGCTGCACAGAGGAAAAAATCTGGGGGTGCTGACTGATGCTCGCCTGAACATGAGCCAGCAGTGTGCCCAGGTGGCCAAGAAGGCCAGCGGCATCTTGGCTTGTATCAGGAATAGCCAACAGGAGCATGGAGGTGATCATCCCCCTGTACTCTTCTGCTCTGGTGAGGCTGCACTTCGAGTGCTGTGTTCAGCTTTGAGACCCTCAGTACAAGAAGGACATGGAGGCCCTGGAGTATGTCTGGAGACAGGCTATGAAGCTGGTGAAGGGCTTGGAACACAAGTCCTGTAAGGAGTGGCTGAGGGAACTGGGATTGTTTAGTCTGGAGAAGAGAAGGCTCAGGGGAGACCTTATTGCTCTCTGCAACTACCTGAAAGGAAGGTGTGGGGAGCTGGGGGTCAGCCTCTTCTCACAGGTAACTAGTGATAGGACTAGAGGGAATGGCCTCAACTTACTCCAGGAGAGGTTCAGATTGGCAATTAGCAGAAAACTCTCTCAGAAAAAGTGGTCAGGCATTGGAACAGGTTGTCCAGGGAAGTGGTGGAGTCACTGTCCCAGGGGGTGTTCAAGAGAAGGTTGGACCTGGTGCTTAGAGGCATGGTTTACTGGCTAATATTGGTTGTGAAGGGATGGTTGGACCAGATGATTTTGGAGATCTTTTCCAACCTTAATGATTCTGTAATTCTACAATTCTATATCCTGAGGGATCTGATATCCCTGCCCACCTCTGGAAGAGAGAAAACTATCAGCAAGTCCTTCAGAGACCTTTTCCAAAATATTTTTGGTGAATTGTAGGATCACTCTGAACTTACACAGAAGTCCACAGCCTGGTATAGTGGAAGGTGTCCTTGCCCACGGCAGGGGCATTGGAACTAGATGAGCTTTGAGGTCCCTTCCAACACAAAGCATCCTGTGGTTCTGTGATTCTTTACCACTTTGATGTCTTGGCAAAAGAGCCAGATATGTTTACAACTTCCACCTTTCCAAGTACATACAACGTCACATTACAGCTTCTTCAGGATAAAGGTGTCTTAAGTCTGCAATCCTGAGGCAATTTTTCACCTCAGGATGTGGATTACAGACAGAAGTTGTGGCCCCACTGTCTCTGTAAAACCACAGATTCAGCTTCCCAAACTTTCACATAACTAGTTTACCACTTCTGTTCTATTAATGTAAGCTGGAACATTATGGGATGGTGTGCAGTTGGTGAGACCACCGCCCTTGCCTAATTCCCATGAATGGACAAAGCACATTGCTTTCCCAACCAAGCACAGCACTCACAGTACTCAGGAGCCTCACACTGGCCTTTTCCCCATGGTTTTCATTTCCATGTGCACATGTGGCTCATATGACTTGCATTTTAGCCCCTCCAGTAACAAGCTGGGGCAGGAGGAAAGCTGAAAACTAGAGGAAGTGAGAAGAAAAAATATGTGCAAGTAATAACTGCATGAGAACTTAATGGAAAACGCTCCAGCTCATGAGCTAGGGCTTGAACTTCATAGTCTGGTCAAGCCATGTGAGATGCCACTAGAGCCAGCATCTTAACAGAATGAAAATAGGATCTGAAACTCAAAAGGCATGTGACCCATTTGTAAGACACAAGGGTTGCTGTCCTCACCTCAGCTGCTTTGCTTCAGCCCCTAAAGGGACACTTCAGACCTTGTGACTGCATGGCATCCTCAGGAGCAACCTCCCCCCTTCTAGGAGGATGGCCCAGTGTCCTTGTTTTATTAATGATCCTTTAGATGGAGTAACTGCGTGGTGGAAACTGCTTAATTTCTGTTTATATCTTTTTGCTATCCTTGAAGAAAGCCTAGATTATTCTGGAGAAAGTAAAATGTCATCTTTCTACTTGCAACATTTTTGATACATTTCCCAGCATTAAGGCAGGCATCATTAAAGGAAAAAGGTTGAAATTTTGAAGAAAAGTACAAATGTCTTAAAACTTTGAATTTTATTTGGGCCTTCTTGTTTCCAGGAAGGATCCTTTATCTCCAAATATTCAAAACAGGACTCCAGTGCCTGCTAGATCTTTCTGTTTCAGAAGAGTCAGGGCTGTATCAAAATGATTTGAATGGGGAGTTAATTTGTCTATAACTGCTTTTAAACTTTCCCCATAGTTCCTCTACACAGTTCAAACAGATAAAATTGTAAATTTTTGGTATTGTTTTTTGCAACTACATTTTATGAGAGCTATCATACTTACAGAAGCAAGAATTCTTTTTTCTCACTGACAAAAAAATGGCAGTGTTTACCAAAACTAGGGTTTTAGTAGAAGCCACCAGGACCTGAAAAGAAGTTTTCATTCTGGTTGTGCTGAGCTGCATGCTGGCAATTGCTGTTCTGATCAAATCTATGAGGTCTTGTGAATCTGGAGATGTGTGGGATTGGTACAAGTGTAAGACTGGTTATCTTAGTGCCTTATTTATTTATTTATTTATTAGTTGGAAATTCTGAGCATCTGGAGACTTGGGAAATTTCTGACGGAAAAATTACCACTCTGTGGTTGAAAGACACAATGTCTACCAAGCAATTAATCATAAATCATTACCAACCTCTTCTGCACAGACAGACTGCTTGCTTTCGGCAATTTGGACAGGGAAAGAAGGTCAGGAATGTCATTTGCCCAATTTAACTGGGCTAAGAAATCAAAGAAACAGAACAGATCCTTTTTCCACAGTGTCTCGTCTGAGCTGAAAATGTGCCTGGCACTCCTAATGAGCCTCCACATCACCAAACCTCCCACCAGCCAGTCTCCAGCCCCCACAGCAGAAACACAAATCCTTGCCTAAAGGGGATGGCCAGGACCTCCTGACCCACCACCCTTCCTGTATTTCTGCACTGCTTGAGACCTGGTGGGGGAATGCAACTTGTTAAGATGTTTGGCAATGGGTCTATTTGTCTACACCACATTTCAGCCATTTTTTTTTCCAGCATTTTCCCCAAAGTCAATGCAAGATACAACTGATAAATCCATAAAACTGCAAGTTTGCCATCTTCCACTCTTTTATCTATCAAGATTAGAAATGCTAGTTACTGACAAAGCCTTTAGGCTATGATGGTTTCCCTGCAGGTGTTACTGTGGCCTCCTGCTGAATGCAGTTTCTAGCAGAGCCCTTTAAAGCTCTGGGGTGCTTTGCCTCTTTTCTATCAAATTCTGATCTTCATCTGTGGCAGGGATCTTCATCTTCTGGAAGACAGCACCCTTGAGGAAGACAGCACGTCCTCCTCCAGTCCCTTCCTGAGTTACATCTCACATGCTCTGTACAGGTTTCAGTTACCGGACTTGATGATCTTAGAGGTCTTCTCCAGCCTAAATGGTTCTGTGATTATAAACTCTATTTTTTTATTATTATTATTTTTTTACCTAATTGAGAAAATAAAAAATCCCATGCACCACACAGACCACATAACAACAAGGACTGAGCTCCCAATTTAAACTGGATTTTGCATTCCTCCATGTGTCTTTGCAGCAGAGTTTCTCTCCTGGAGCCCCCATCTTCATCCTGCCCACTGTCAGGGATGCAGAGATCAGCCTGGAGCCGCCACAGCTTGTTGAGCTCTGCCTGGAGCAGGGTCTGCCTCATTCCTTAGTCCTGACTTCTGATGTTTGCTCAGTTATCTTATTTACCTTCAGCTTGCTGTAGGTAGGCTGCTTGCACTTAACTTTCTGTTGTGCTAGGCTGCTGATAGTTTTGTCTTGCAGCATTTTTGTTACCTGTGTAATACAGCGAGGCTTATCAAAGCAGTTAATAAAAGCTATAAAAAATCTGTGCCTCAGCCTCTCCTTAGTGAAGGCCACATGTTGCAAGAGGAATCCAAAACCAAGCCATTTTTCTGAGACGTACATATCAGAAATACTGCTGCTGCAGCCAGTGCAGTTGTAAACCCATGGCAGCCAAACAGGAGAGACCCTGGCTCCTCATCCTTTTGTGCTCAGAAAAGCAGCAGCTTAGGCAAATACCACACAGGGTGTCTGAGGAAAACGCCACATTCAGGCACAGGAGCCAAACCCACAGGCAGCACAGCACGACACGGCAGGCAGAGCTGCACCAGGCACTCGCCCCCTTTCAATTTTTACTGTGCCTCATTAAATTCCTGCCTTCCCTCGTGATGAAGGGGATGGTGTGATATCCTGCTGCGCATCAGGAGGACAAAGGGTGCAGTCAGCAGAGAGTCACGAGTGGTGTTTCCAGAGATGACCAGTTCTGGTGCGGGCTATAGCTGAACATGGTCTGACCTCTAAATAAATTAAATAGAAAGACCTGAATAAACCAGATCTTTACCAGTTTTTGTTGTTGTTGTTGTTTGTTTGGTACTACCAGAGAAGAGTTAGCAAGGCCTGCATGATGTTGGATGGACTGATGAAGATATCACAAGTGTGCTCTTCACCTCAGCACTGTACAAAGACTGGCTACAGTGTGAAGAGGACCAAGCCTCTTTTCCTCCTGACTGTTTCTAGCTAAAACCCAGTACAAGGCCAACTTCAGGATTATGCTGACTTGCTGCCTGTGGAGCTGCCACGCATGCCCACCTGGTAGTATTTCCTGAACCAAATCCAATCAATTTTCCCACCCCAATTTCAAAGAAATGGAGGAAGAATGGAAACCTCAAAGACAGAGGGTGCAGGCAGCACAGATGTGAGACGCGAGGCTCATCTGGCAATACAGACACTCTTCCTGCAGGGATGCTTTACAGCCATGCCAAGGGGTGGTGAAGCTCTGCTCACATTTATGAGTATTTCCAGAAATTGATATCATATTGAGACAACATAAGACCCTCCTGCAAACTTTCCGGGACACATTTTTGGACCTGAGCTTTCGCTGGGGCAGTGCATCTCAAGAGGAAAGGATATTTCTGGCCTTGGGGCCTGGGCAAAGGTGTGTCTCAGAAGAAATACCTCAGGAGTCTGTTGTGGTTTAACCTAGCAGGCAGCAAAGCACCACGCAGCCATTTGCTCACCACCATCACAATCCACCCCCCAGCCAGTGGGACGGGGGACAGAAATTGAAAGAAAAGTAAAAGCCTGTGGGTTGTGATAAAGACAGTTTAATAAGACAGTTTCCATAAAAGGAAAGGAAAATAACTATTAATAAGTAATAATGATAATAAAAGAATACAAAAAGCAAGTGATGCGTAATGCCATTGCTCACCACCCACTTACCAATGCCCAGCTCATCCCCTAGAAGCAGCTCCTGCAACCCACCCAAGCCAACCCCTCCCTGTTTTATTGTCCCACATGATGCCTCATGCTGTGTCCCCTCCCAGCTCCCTGTGCAGCCCCAGCCTCCTCGCTGGTGGGGCAGCATGAGAAGTTGGAAAGGCTTTGGCTCTGTGTGAGCACTGCTCTGCAACAGCAAACATTGGTGTGCTGTCAGCATTGTTCTTATCTTAAATCCAAAACACAGCACCATACCAGCCACCAGGAAGAAAATTAACTTTGTGCCAGATGAAACCAGGACAATGTCGACCCCTTATTCTACACCATATGTGTCATGCTTGGGCCCCACACTTTCCAATACATCCCAATTAATCACTACGACTTTTCCTGTCTTTTGATACATACACATGCACAGAGATCATTCCCTTACTCTACAGGACATCCCTCTCAAATGTTCATGGAGTTCATTTAGTCTATGACTTCAGGCCCCATCTGTCATAACAGTCCTTCAGGGCAGAAAGAGATGGTTTGGTGTCGGATTGTTGCTTGCTGAAGTCAGTTCTCATTCTATCATCACTGCGCTTGTCTGATTCTATCACCACTGCACTTTGCTCAGTTTGATCAAAATTTATTCATTATTTTCTGTGTGATTCTAGCATTAATATGACATATAGCAACCATACCAGTGGTGACATATAGCATTATATAGCAATCAATAGCATACGATTCAAACCGTTGGCTATTCTCACCCAACATCAAATCTCCTTGCGGTGCACATTGGCCCACACCATTCTTCCACATTACCCACCAAGTACAACCAGGTCCTTGAGCAATCCCACGGATGGGTAGTGGGGGCTTACAATTAGACCAAAATTTGAAATATGCTTCCTCCATAAACCACAAAACATGAGAAAACTAGTGTTTCCTTTTTGCTAGCTGGTGGACACGTAACTGTTATTTTGTTGATCACCTCCATCGGGATCTGACGACATCCATCTTGCCATTTTATTCCTGAAAACTGGATCTCCGGTGCAGGCTCATAGAATCATAGAATATCCCAAGTTGGAAGGGACCCACAAGGATCATCAAGTCCAACTCCTGGCACCGCACAGGTCTACCCAAAAGTTTAGACCATGTGACTGAGTGCACAGTCCAATTGCTTCTTAAATGCAGTCAGGCTCGGTGCAGTGAGTGCTTCACTGGGGGGCCTGTTCCAGTACACAACCACCCGCTCGGTGAAGAACCTCCTCCTGATGTCTCTCTTCCCCTGCCTCAGCTTCACCCCGTTCCCATGGGTCCTATCACTGGTGTTTATGGAGAATAGGTCACCCCACTCCCCCTCGCGAGGAAGTTGTAGGCCACGATGAGGTCTCCCCTCAGCCTCCTCTTCTCCAGGCTGAAGAGGCTCAGTGACCTCAGCTTCTCCTTTGATTCTTTGTTGTTATTTCAGGATGATAGCTGAAATATTTTCACATATCTCATAGATCCTCCTTGGGACAGGGATCAGGTGGTTACTGCAGTTTCAGTGAGACCTATCTCACCTTGGGAGACCTCCCAGCTGCGGGGCCTATCATCAGTGCTGGTATGGCCGCAGGGACTGTCACAGGGGCAGGAGCTGTGTTGAGTGCAGCTCCACAGGCATAGGCACCTCATAGTGATTTATGTCTCTTTGGAATTGCCAGGGCACTGGCATACCTTTTTTTCAGGCATTTTATTAGTTTTTCAGGATTCTGCACTTGTTCAGGGGTGAATTTCCAAAGCACTGGAGGTGCCCACTGCTCTAGGGGCCTGCCCATATCCTCCCACACTGCCTGCCACTCATAATCATCCTGTCTCAGGATGGGTCTCTGGGTGGTAATATTAGATAGTTTAACCAGAAACATATTCAGGAGATACAGCAATGGGATATTCAAAGTTCTGAAGAGCTATTGCATCTAGCCCAGAAGAGAAGGGGACATGAAGGAGAAAGGAAGGGTGAAGAAGCAGGAGAATTCTTCCCCAAATCGCCCACCTTTCCCCCCCTTCCCCCCCCCCCATTTTCCACATAGATTAGCTCCCCAAGGAGAAAAGGTAACAAGTGTAATTATTAATAGTTTCTGAGAGATTGTTCCTAAAGTACAGAGATGACAGTAGTGCTGAGTACAAATACCAGATTAGTCTCACGACTGGTAGTTTTATCATATCATAAGACAGTGTTACACAGTAGAGCAAAATGATAATCTTAAACCAGCCCCCAGAGATGACAAACAGCATGACAGGGAACACACACAGCAAGTAATGAGCTACACAACACAGTTCTGAGACCAAGGACAACTCATAGAGCTAAATTTTATTTTAACACATTCTGGTCCAATCTGTCATTGTTTCAACCCTTCTTGCCCCATGCTGGTCACCAAAAGGCCTGTTGTGGTTTAACCTGACAGACAGCAAAGCGCCGTACAGCCATTTGGTCACTCTTCCCTCCCACAGTAGCATGGGGGAGGAGAAGCACAAAAAAAAAAAAAAAAAAAAAAAAAAAGAAAAAGAAAAAACTTGTGGGTTGAGATAAAAAGATTTTAATAGGACAGAAAAGCAAAAAAGAGAGGGAAAATAATAAGAATGATAATTATGATAATAATAGCAGCAAAAGAATGTACAAGGCAAGTGATGCACAATGCCATTGCTCACCACCCATCAAATGATGCTCAACCCACCCCTAAGCAGCACCCTCTCAGCACCACCTGGGTCAGCACCCCCAGTGTTATTGTCCCACATGATGCCTCATGCTATGGGACATCCCTTTGGTCAGCTGGGGTCAGCTGTCCTGGATGTGTCCCCTCCTGGCTCCTTGTGAACCCAGAGCATCCTCGCTGGTAGGGCAGCAGAAGAAGCTGGAAAGGCCTTGGCTCTGTGTGAGCACTGCTCTGCAACAACTAACATTTGTGTGCTGTCAGCATTGTTCTCACCCTAAAACCAACAGTACCACACAGTACCAGCTACTTGGAATAAAATAACTATCTCAGCTGGAACCAGGACAGAGCCTTAACATGTGCAGAACAGGACTTGTAGCCACTGATAGTAATTTGTGTTCTCTTTGTTAAGTGCAGAAAATCCAACGATCACTCCAAGTTTCTAAATAGCAAATCACATGTCTGTGTGTCAATCAGGAGGGTCTATAAAGTGGCCTGAAGCCTGCAGTGCTGCTTTTAAAAGCTTTGCCCCACAGACCCCACCCTGAGCCTGCTTCCCCACAACAGCCAGTGATCCCCTGGTGCTGTGTTCAACCAAGGGCGTTGGGGTCACTCGCACACACACGCACACCACTTCCTATTTTAGATGTTCATCCTTCGCCAGCCCACTTAAGCCAGTGCCAGACCCGTAGCACTGAAACAATAAAGACGATGATACTGTTCCCAAGCTGGTGTTTATGCTGTCAAAAACCCATATGCACAAGAATGCCTCAGCCCTGCCAGGCTCTCAGTGGAGGCATAGCCATCATTGCCCGCATGGCACCAAAGGGGAATTGAGGCAGTAAGGGCATTACAGAAACTCACCAAGGTGAAAACAGCTCATGGTGACTACTGTGCAGGCACAGGGCTCTTTCTAGTATGTGCTTTAACAACACTTGTCTTCTCTAACCCGTTCTAGAGGTTACTTATGAGACAGTGTCTGAGAGTAGCTTTCACAACTAAGCTCCCTATTCTCCATCCACCACCCTTCTCTAGTAATAGAGGAAAAAAAAAAAAAAAAAAAAAGAGATTTTGCAGGGAAAAATATGCTACAGACCATGTACAATCAAGTACATGGCAAAGGCAGACGTATAAATACATGATATACAAAGCTAGTAAAGGACACAGGGCTGTGACTGCATCCACCATTCATCCCTTCTGTGTGTAGATGCATGTGTATGAAGGGGACACTGCAAAGCTATTAATGAAGGCGTGATTTTTTTTTTTTTTAATCATCCCTAAGCCAACATTTCTGTGGTTTGGGCATTATCCTGTTGAGCTAAAGGGAATCACGCTTTTCATATATGTGCTTTGGCTCACACCCTTTTGGCTGTATTTTGTTTGTTTGATCCTTCCCTGTTGGACAGTAAGCAATAGGCCATTTTTCACTCATAGTGCCAGAACTTTACTGGCTATCAATTTTCTGGCTTGGGTGCAGGACCTGTACTAATTGCTGTTGTGTTCGGTTCCTGTGGACTTTCTGCTGCTGTCTGGAAATACCACTGTGACTCTCAAAACTGTCTCAGGGAAAGCAAAGATTGCAAAGTGATCCAGAGGTGATTAAAGAAAGGCTGTGCCACGGCAAACAGAGGCTGAAAAAAACCACCCATTTCTCAAGAAGCAGAATATCAAAGAAGAGCTGGGCTTTAAATCTGCAGAGGGGACTTTCAGTGATTTTCTGTCAAGACTCCAACTTTCTTCCCCATGCACACCCAAGGGGCAGAACAAAGAATGAAGTCTGTCTGCCTAGCATCCTGCAGGAGTGGAGCAGCGTCCTGTCTCACTTGAAGGACATCAGCTCAGCTCACTAGGTGACACCCTGAAGGCACATGGACCCTGAAGTTCTCCCAGCTAAGGCTGCAGTCCTGTGGCAGTAAGGTATGCAGCATGGTTGGTACTAGGGGTGTGGTGATGTGCTGCGCTGGTGAAAGCACAGTTGAAGGAGTTGGAAAGCCAAATTGCCCCTTCTGTCATTACCAATTAGTTGTCTTCATGGGTTAAAAGTAATTCTGCCCAGTCAAAAGCCTGTATATGTGTGAGGAAAACCTTTTATCAGGGACAAGGAAATGCAGCATATGTAAATGTATGTTTATATAAGCAACATGCAGACACTGGCAAACACCCATTCCCTCAGTGCCTGTGGTTACAAAGGATTATTCATCCACCTGGCACGAGCATTAAACAAATGCCTCATGCTCTTCCCTGTGCCTCAGTCTGACACTGCTGGGACCTGCACTCTTGGCCCAGCTTTTCACCAGCCCCACGTGTGTACCTAAACACCTTGAACAGTGTCTCACTGATAAAAACTCCAGCAGATAACCTCAGGCTGAAGGGCTTGCCTTTGAATGTGAGGATTAAAGCCCGGTCCAGCACAGCAGTACCACAGGAGCCATGGGTTTCTTAAGGGACTATTTTTCTCCCCAGCTGTTCCAGTACATGGGGAACACTCTAGAAAAAGTAATAATAATAATAATAAATGTGTTAAATCACTGGATTTTCATGACTTTTGTACCAGTGATACAAATTCAGGTTTCTCTGCCTCACATTATTTTCCTAGCTTTTAAATGGTTGTCGATGATTACATACCCAAGGGCTTCTACTGCCACCAGAACCAAGCTTTGTCAAGAACAATGACATTTTTGTAACAACACTACTCCTTTTCCTCTGGATGAATGCAATGTTTCAGAAGGAGGGTGGATGGCAGCATGGAAAGCCACCTGGCACGATGGAAGTCCCTAGGATTATGGTATTCAGAGACTTCCGCAAGGGCAAAGTTCAAGCTGAAGCTCCTTCTCGCTACTGGACAAAGAAAAGATCTGACTTCTGGTGGATGCCCCAGCATTCAGGCTAGAAAGCTGTCTACTGGTGTCTGCTTCCCCTCTGAACACTGCAAAATTTAAGTTGAACAGAATTTCCTTATTTATGAAATAATAATAATAAAACAATCCCGGTGTTTTCAGGGATATCTGTATGCTGATCTCTAACCTAAGGGATGTTTCAGCTGTCCCCACTCCTCCCACTGCCCTACTTTTTCCCTGTTTTGCTGAGTAAATACAAATTCTCCTGCTCTCCCCACCAGCACACACAAAGTACCCAGCCATCTTGCGATTGCCACGCACATGCTGCTGACTTGCAAATGATTTGCCTGGTTACCCTGGCTGACACTGACAGCTAAACACAGTTGGTTGTAGGGGACTGCAACCAGCATGGGTATTGAGAAAAAAGGAAGGAAGGAAGGAAGGAAGGAAGGAAGGAAGGAAGGAAGGAAGGAAGGAAGGAAGGAAGGAAGAAAAAGCACAAAAAGCAGAAGGGGTGCATACATCTCTTTGCAGATTCTATCTGCTTTATCTCTTGTGCAAGTCGTTCCCCTCCTTGCTCATGTTCTTGTGATAGGGCTACTTTTCCCTGGCCTCTCACCAAAGTTTTCTTCAGTGATACGTGACCTTGCCCCTAGAGCATGCCTGTAGTTTCTACCAGTGACTTCATTATGGGCCAAAAAGATGCGTGTTAGCTACAGCTTAGCATTGTTCTGCAATTGTCCGTAAGATTTTTTTCTCACACAAGGGGAGAAAGGAAAAATCGGTTTCAAGAAAGTGGGCTGAATTTGTTTTTCTTACTTGTCCACAGGACCAAAGCCGTTTCAGACACCTGTCAAGCAGTAGCCGCAGTACTCAGACTTTATCTAGATGCCTGAAATCTTTGGCCCTGCTCGCAGATACTCCTGATATTTCTAATCTCTGCTTCTGTTAACTTGTACCCCAGAGCAGCAGGCAGACTATCAGAGAGCAGATGACTCCACTGAAGTGGCACAGCAAGTACTGTCCTGCTTTGCCTCCAGTTACACTTTTGGAGATGTGGAAATAGCGGCACTAAATTGTGTTTAGCTGGCATCCAACTCAAAGGAGCAGAAATTAAAAACACCACATAACTATGTTTTTTGTTTATCTGCTGGAGAAAGGCTCTGCGGGTGTGACATTCAACAAGGCCACATGCTGGGTGCTGCCCTTGGGTGACAACAACCCCACCCAGTGGTACAGCCTGCGGGAAGGGTGGCTGGAAATGCACTGCCCAGCAAAGAAGGACCTGGGGCTGCTGGTTAACAGTAACCTGAACATGAGCCAGCAGTGTGCCCAGGTGGCCAAGAAGGCCAACAGCATCCTGGCTTGTATCAGGAATAGTGTGATCAGCAGGGACAGGGAGGTGACCTGCCCTGCTGAGGCCGCACCTCGAGTGCTGTGTTCAGTTTTGGGCCCCTCACTACAAGAAGGACATCGAGGCCCTGGAATGTGTCCAGAGAAGGGCTACAAAGCTGGTGAAGGGCCTGGAGCACAAGTCCTGTGAGAAGCTGCTGAGGGAACTGGGGTTGTTCAATCTGGAGAAGAGGAGGCTCAGGGGAGACCTTATTGCTCCCTAAAACCACATGAATGGAGGTTGCAGTGAGGTCGTTGTTGGTCTCTTTTCTCAGGTGACAAATGGTAGGACAAGAGAAAATGGTCTCAAGTTGCACCAGGGGAGGTTTAGATTGGGTATCAGAAATAATTTCTTCGTGGAAATGGTGGTTAGGTGTGGGAATGGGCTGCATAGGAAGGTGGTGTAGTCCCCATCTCTGAAGGTGTTTAAGAGACTTGCGTATGTGGCAATAAGGAATGTGGTTTAGTGATAAGAATTGGTAGGTGGATGGTTGGACTTGATGGTCCAACCTGAATAATAGAAAGTCTTTTCCAACCTAAATGATTCTGTGATTGTTGGCAGGATCAGTAACATTAACACTGCCTGGTGTTGGCACCACCTTTACAGAATGCAGACTGCTGCTAGCTTCTTTATGTAAGCAAGCTAGCAGATCTATCACAAGCCTGTTGCCTCTTTCCAGAAATACTTTCAGGCACACAGCTGTAGAGTACACAAGATTTAGATATATTTTTCATAGACATAATGTATCTTCACCAAACCATTAAAAATAAATAATTCCTGAATTCCTACAGCATGGGATATTGTTACTTTCAACCTGCTCTCAAAGTGTATCACTCTAATCATAAACACAAAGGTGGCTAAAAATCCATGAGAAATAGCCCTATATTAGGTAACACTTTACACAACATCCTCATTCAATGAAGTGATGTAAAACCAATCAATATGATACTGCTGAAAACCGGGTCTTGATCCCAGAACAGTAGGTGTAGCAGACCCACCTCCTGAGCCACAGAGGACAATTATCAGAAGGTGAAGGGATAGCACAGTCTACATCAGTGCTCATGACATTAAACCTGCATTCAAACTACAACAATTCCAGGTTTATGTTTCTATTGACTTCCTCTATGACAGCCAGCACAACCCCTCGCTCTCAGTTCCTTACGCTTTTCTGTGGTAGGGTGTTTTGAGTTCTTTGGGGGAAAAAAAGGGTTCTCTATAAAGGACAGGCAGTGAAGGCAGGGAGAGACTGACAGACGTGGGAGCATGATTCTGAATGCAGGTAATCATCTGAGACGTGGTTATTTACCCTACTGAGATGGGGATAATTAGCCCCAGGTAACCTGCAGAGGAAACACTGTAAAAAGACCTCTAAAAAAGGTAGAAAGAGCATTGGGTGCTGACAAGATTCTTCCCAAGTAGAAAGGAGAAGCTGTTTAAAAACAAAGAAACACATGTAGAAGAAGGAAAAAAAAATCAAAAAAATCAATGCAGTTTGTTCATACCATCTATGTTTCCCTTTTTTAGCACAATTTGGTGATTTAAATATTTTTAAACAAAGCTCCATATTTGTTAATCTTTTAGAAACTTCTGATAGGAGACATTTCTTCTCCATATTTTTCAAACAAATTAATCTGTGAGTGATTCAAATGCCTCAGTCATGTGGAACAGTGTAAAAAACGAGCAAATCTGGACCGCAGACGGACATCCAAGTTCCATGTCAGAAGCAGTATGGCTCTCCTTTTTCTAAAGGTATATTCCCCAGACTTACCTGGCAAGCAAAAATTACCAGTGTTGCCTTGGTACAAACCTAATTTACTCTAGGAATGTGTTAAATCTTGTCTACCTTTTTCTTCTCTTAATGAGGTTTGCTGCTTCAGACACACTCACGTGCATACACACACAAAGGAAGTCAGGAGGGAAAGGTGCAGAATTTTGAGAAGAAACAGTAAAAAAAGAAGTAAGATGATAAAATCTCTCCTTGAGCCAGTCATGGTATCTTTAGAAAATGCAGCTTCAAAACAGCAGACCTCTTAGAAAGAGATCTAATGGACAGAAATACTTGGTCTTGGCATGAGTGCTACTTTTCTTAAAAAGCTCACCAGTTATACAGAAGAACTCCTCCAAAGGAATCTCAGGCCACCTCCTCTTTATGTCGTTGGATCTCCAGTTCTGACTAAGGTAATGCATTCCTACAGGCACATATGAAAGTTGCTGCCTGCGAAGTAGCCATTGGCAGCCTGAAAATAAATTGAGTACAGTGGTTCTGTGATTTGTTCTACATCCCATTTGTTGTCCCATGATTAAAAATATATTGGTTAAGACAATGCTTTCTGCCCAGCAATCTAGAAAGACTGACAGCATTCAGTACTGGTCTTGAGCCACAGATAGACTGGTAAGATTGTCATAGAGAAATGCAAAGCCTAGATAACCAGCAGATCCCATGATTCTGTAAAATATATTATTGTATGCATCTGCCAAGCATCGTTGTAGGGAGTCACAATAAAGGCAGATCAATCACCGGCAGCAGCAGAAGACAGCAACTCAGGCAAAGAAAAGTGTTCTCAAGCAGTCTGGGACAATTTGCCTCTTCACTGTACTTTTTAAGTACTAACTTCCTCTAAGACTTCTTGTGGATCAATCATTTATCATGAAGAACCAGGAAAGTTGTACTGGTGTCAGTCTTCAAGATAAGGATTTCAGTGACATAAAGATAACAAGCCCTTTTATATTTCCCTGTGGTTTTCCCACTGCTAGATGGGAAGTTCCAAATTTAAAGTGCACCCACACACCTTTGCTGCCTTGATTTGAAACCTGGGAGGAACACAGCAAAAAGAACAAATGCCAGAGCAAACACATTTGAAATCCTGATCTCTACTTCTGCCTGGAAGATCTTTTAAATATTATGTATTTCCCAGGATTTTAACTGAAGAAAAAAAAAAAAAAAAAAAAAAAAAAAAAAAGTTTTTCCATCAGAACAGAGTCATAAATCCCCCCTCCCTTCAAATAGGAAGAAATGCAATTATATGTTCCCACAGGATGTTGAGTCCATTGGGAAAAAAGACAAAGGGAAGTAAATGAAATATGGAACACAAGAGAAAATGAATGCAAGATAAAAAGGTAACAAAGTGAAAGTCAAGGAACAGTGTGTTTGCTTAAGGATGTCAAAGGCAGGAAGAGAAAGGATGTATATTGGTTTTGCAAGCTGCTTGTTTACTTGGAAAAAACAAGGGCCGATTATAGTGATTTGCACTCAGGGAAGGCTGGAAAGAAACCTGCTGCTTCTGCAATTTCAAGATTTGTTATATAGCCTGTGATTTCCTAACAGCCGGTAGCCAGATTTCTACAGCTGCAAGAACCTACTCTTTGAGAAAGACCAAGATGAAAGTGGGGACATCTCCCGGATTACTATTTTCTCATGAAAATTTTTGCTTGAGATAGGCAACAGCAGAGTTAGCATATAAATTATAAGCTGTAAAAACAATAATAAATTGCAGCTAACACACTAGGACCTCTAATAACAAGCCTTACAGACAGTACCTGCCAACTCTGCACTGCTCCTGAAAAGAAAGTTGTATACGAGTGTGAGTAAACAGAATGGTTTTAGGTATCACCTTTAAAAAACAGCTGTCAAAGTCTGAGAGTCAAAGGTATTTCATAACCTAAGGAATCTAATTGTTACCTTGCTTTACATGCAAAACCTTCAGCACTGCTCAGCTCATTACAGTGTAACTGCATAAACCTCTTTGCTTCTTCTACTCGTATGAACACCAAGACATTTGGCTTGTAAATCTTCTGCGCACTCCACATTTCCTGGCTGAAGTCTGTGCTGTGAGCATCTTTCCCAGAACACCAGGAAAACATGTTTCTCAGATGACCGAGCCTGCCTGCAATCTCCTTCTTCTGCCTATACTCATCAATCTTGACCTGCATAAGAACCTACCTAAGCAGGTTTTTAGGCCGGCATTTACACTGATTTTTTCTGTTTAGTTCAGAGAGGTGGGTTCAGTGAATGTCACTGTTCTTTTCCACTGAAAAACACTTCAGTTACTCTCTATGATGGTCATCTTCAGCTCCACTGATTTTCAGATGCTCATAACAAGCTTTAAGAACTAACAGCCAGCAAATAAGTACAAAAACAAGCAAACAAAACAAATAAAACAAAACAAAAAAAAATAATCTCCAAACCAACCCACCCACCAATCAACCAACACAACGCTTGCTTAATAATTGTTTACATTATCTTCAGAGAACAGCTCTCAGGAATGCTGAAAGAGTTTAGATAACAAGATGATCTATGAACACTGGGCTAAACAAAGCCTGATTTTCCTCAGATTTGTGTCTTGTGATTGAACTGAATTTCTAACAGTACTTGAGAATCACTCTTAAATGAACACAGCTCCTAGCAGACAGAGGGGAAGAACCACATATTGAGCAGTAAAAGGTTTCCACTTCTGTTTGAACGCAAGAGTTAGAGACCATAAACTGTGCAGTGGATTATTTTGTATTGTACAGCTTCCTAATGCATGGGCAGAGCATTCATAGCATCATTTAGTGGATTGTGGATTTTCTGGTGTCTGACAAGAACAGGGAGTGGATTCTTGCCCTCCTCAATTGCCTTTGCACTGGTCTTACAACATGAATACTTTGATTCCTGTTGCTCTCCAATTTGCCTATAGACAAAGACATCACGGGGGAACACACAATTTTATTGTGTCAAATCAGTTTCTTTAGAAAATGGTAAAACTGTGAAGGAGCTAATTACAGTAATTAACTTTGAAGGAACAACTCAACTAACACAAATGAACTCAGCCAAATATATCCCAAGCATACAAATTTTGACTAACACACACAGTAAGGCATACCTTACCATTGGAAAGTGACACAAAGGTGCAGAGATAGGATTTTCAAAACCGACATGAAGCCTTTAAAAATAAAACAAAAGGGAGGATGACATGATATTTATTAATTTCTTTTTATGACAAAGCCACCCACTTAGCTGAGCAAGGGAAGCCAGTTGATGTAATCTTTTTGGATTTCAGTAAATATTTTGATACTGTTTTTCACAGTATCCTTCCAGGTAAAATATCCAGCACACAGAGATAAATGCATAATATAATGTGTGAATAATTGCCTGACAGGTCAGCCTCAAAGGGTGATAGTAAATGGGGTTACATCAGGCTGGTGGCCAGTCCCTAGCAAGGGCCCCAAGGCTCCATGTTAGGGCCAGGTCCCTTCAATGTTTTCATAAATGACTTGAATGTAGGACTAGAATTTTTGAGTAAGTTTACAGATGATACTAAATTGGGAGTTGTTGACTACATTGAGGGTAGAGAAGCCCTGCAGAGAGATCTTGATAAATTAGAGAGCTTGGCATTCACAATATGAAGTTTAACAAGAGCAAATGCGAGATTCTGTCAGGCGACCCTGGAGCAAGACTGGGACACAAGAGGCTAGGGAGCAGGCCCACAGAAAGGGATCTGGGAGGTTTGGTCTACAGTAAGTTGAATGTGAGCCAGCAGTGTGCCCTGGCAGCCAGGAGGGCCAGGTGTTCCCGAGGGTGCATCAGGCCCAGCACTGCCAGCTGGTCAAGGGGAGCGATTGTCCTGCTGTGCTCTGTGCTGGTGCAGCCTCACCTCAAGTACTGTGGGCAGTTTTGGGTGCTGTCATATAAGAAGGACATGAAACTGTGAGGGAGCGTCCAAAGGAGGGCAACAAGGATGATGAAGAGTCTGGAGGGAGGGGAAGATGCGGCAGGAGTGGCGGAGGTCCCTTGGTGTGTTCAGCCCCCAGCAGAGCAGGCCGAGGGGAGGCCTCATGGCGGCCTGCAGCTCCCTGACAAGGTGAGTGGAGGGGCAGGCGCTGAGCTCTGCTCTCTGGGGACAGCGACAGGACCCGAGGGAACGGCATGGAGCTGGGACAGGGGAGGGTCAGGCTGGGGGTTAGGGAAAGGTTCTGCACCCAGAGAGTGGTCGGGCACTGGAACAGGCTCCCAGGGGCAGGGGTTACAGCATCAAGCCTGCTGGAGTTCAAGATGTGTTTGGACAATGCTCTCAGACACATGGTCTGGTTTTTGGGTGGTACTGTACGTAGCCAGGAGTTGGACTCAATGATCTTTGCAGGTCCCTTCCAAGTCAGGATATTCCGTGATTCTATGATATCCAGAGAGCAGAGGGCCAGTGTTGTGAAATCAAGTCTCTTTTAGGTAATTTCAATTTCTGCATCCTGTAACTAAGCAATTCAAACAATTTTTATGTGGCCATTATCCCTGTGGAGAAGCATATCCTGACTGCAAAGAATTTATTCATATAGAAAGGGCACTTTAAGATATGACTAAACACAGGAAGCAATTATTCAATACCCAAGGCAGACTTATGAGGAAAATATCTGGAAAGGGAATTTCCAGGTACCAAATAAAAAGCCTAGAGGCAGAAGTATTTCACTATCATACTGATTTACTGTCATCTGCTGGGACACCTTTATGGATAAATGCAAAACTGAGTGACATCTAAGTGGGATTAGATTGGATCATTTCTCGTATTAAGGCAGTATTGTTGCTTCTTGATGGGCTCTCTACCAACTATTCTGGATTTCATAATCACCCCTGTGATTATGAAATCACTGTCATTTGTCGTATTTTATCACTCTAAATGCAACCCTTTTACATGCATTAACACTGCCTGTTGTTTTGGAGGTGAACCTGCATAAAGCCTGAAAGCATGAACAGCATCAAGTCATGCTATTGTATAACAAATACTCGTGACACCTTGTCAAAGATGGCACAGCTTTTCTTTGCCAATTGCCCAAAGTCACTACATGAATACATGTTCAGAGAGTCTGGCCTGTTTGAAAAATATAAATCAGCCCCGCTGTAATAATTACTGGCAGGGATGTGGGATGAAAAAAATGAATTCCCAGGAGAAATAAAAAAAACAAAAAACAAAACAAAAAAAACCAGACCAACAGGATCCCAAACTAACTAACTCAAATAATACTATCTATTCTCAAATGCTGTTGGACTGACCAACAGAATTTTTTTTAAAGAAGAAAACAAAAATAGGATGAAGTTTTTGAACAAGCCAGGGAATCACTGCTGTGTGCAGCTAGAATTTCCCACCTACCTTGATTCACACTAACCTCCTGTGTAGACAAACAATGGATAAACAACAGTGCTGTTACAGAGTCTCTGTATATTGCTGTGGCCATACTAGGAAACATTCTTGCAGCTACTGCTTTCAATCTCCCCATGAAAATGTGCAATGTATTTATCTCTATGGCCTCTCTCTCTGTCTTAGGTTAAAACCGAAGAGCAGACTCTAAACTAAACACATATCACTGACTAAATTTGGAAAGAACAATGCTAAGTGACAGTAGGTGGGAATACTGATAATTCCATAATTTCAAGGGAATTTTTTGAAAATCTGGGAAGAATTAAAAAAACACACCACACACACAAAAACACTTGAATTAATCAGAATATCTTATTATGTCCAATGAGGGCCTATTCTTCTGTAACAAAACAAAACAAAACAAAACAAAACAAAAAAAAATGAGTATCTGGCAGATTAAAGTCCTGAAGAACAAAGGGAGTAAGGCAGTATTTAAAAGAACTGGATAAAGCCAGATTTCATTTAGCCACACAACACCTGCATGATCATACAACAATTTTATTCATTTGCTAGTATGAGGCTGAAACGCTATGTCCCTGCCTCTCAGGAGGTATCTATAATTGCTACTTCTTTGTCATTCCACATTGACCTGTCTCAGTTTTTGTAAGCTTGAATTGGTACTTCAGGTTATGGGAAAGGACTGGCCAATTGAACATGTGGAAATAAAAATATCCAGAATGAGTTAGAAGTCACAAGAATGCAAACCGAAATGGAACTTAATAACACCTTCATTAGCCAAGAGCCAAACTGAATAGGTCATTTTACATAGTTAAAATAGAAAGCTGAGAACTGGCTTATGCCACCTCTACTTCATTTTTACATTAGGCTTTATTCAGTGTACTGGCATAGCTGATCTTTGCCCATAAGCTTTAAAAAATCATCACCAGGCTACTCCAATCCATTCAGCTTTCTTTTCACTTGTCCCAGGGTGGTTGTGGGAGACATTTTTATATGAACTATTATTAAACTCAACCATCCCGGTTTAAAAGCCACTCAGGAAAATCAGGGCCTTTGGAAATTACCTTCTCCTGTAAATTGTTCTTATTGCTATAATCCTTTTTCTGTTGCTCCCCAGCCTGCTATTTATTTATTTTATACTTGTGGGGGAGGGGGAAGAGGAGGATGATGACACGACAGAAACTGAACTTTTCACCTATGCTGTGAATTCTGTCTGTACCTTCAGACACTTCTAAAGTAAAACAGATTAAAGAGAAGAAACTCCACATAGATATATATACAAATTATACACATATAATATATACAGTATTTTACAACGCAGTGATGCAATAAAGACACCAAGGAGCATAAACTAGCTGCAAGTGACAAACACCAACTGTGCTGCCTTCAAGGTGAGAAGACACCAATAAAAAGTCACACTTCCTTATTCAGCTGCAAGACTCCAAGGACAAAAGCAGTATTTCTGGAAAAGCAAACACAAACACTGCAGGGCAGGGCAGAGAGTGGAGAAGAAAAAAATGGAACTTTAGTGCAGGTTCTCCTTTCAGTGACTGTAAAGTTGCCATTTTTGTTAAACTCAAAATGGAAATAGCTACATAACAGCTATGCCACAAATACTGTCATTACCCTTTGCCTCCTCAGACCTCACCTCTGTTAGAGCCAAAAGGAACAAGTGTCTGTGTATCCACAGAGTCATTTCTACTCCTGCCAGGAACAGTAGTTGCAGAGGTGATTTTGCAATGCTCTGACACCTGTTTCTTTCCACTAGAGCTCAGCACTGAGATCACCAACTAATTTCACAGAGACCTCAGTATGTCATCTGAAGGCACCAACTCCATCCCTGTAAGCAACACAACAGCTTTATCTTTGTCCTGTAGAAGATATTTGCACAGTTTCCTAGGAATGCTATCACCAGACAGAAACACTTCAATCTGAGCTAGAAATCATGGGTCTACCAGCTCATGCCGGACTCTGGCTGAATTCTGCTGGATATGGTTCTGCAATATAGTGGAAAATCTGGGAACAAGAACAATGAATGAAGACAGTTAAAGCTGACATCATATGCAGAAATAAGGAGCATATTTGCCCACGTATCTGGCCCTGTAGGAACACAGAGCGGAAGTTAGCATTGTTATTTATTTTTTTAACCCACCTGTTCAGTTAAGTGTGTCCTGAAAGCTTTCTTCTGATCTAAGCTGATTTTTACAAGGAAAGAAAATTATAAAAGATGATTTAAAAAACACCCATTTCCTAAAATAAAATTGATTGAGGCTAGCAATACTGAAACAAACAAAAATGTCCAGATGACTTGTTGACTGTCTCTGTCCTGCCCAGAACAAAGAAATCCCAACAGAAAGATTAAAAGGACTCATCAGTAACATGTAGCAGGAAGCATATCTTACAAGATGATTTTTTTCTTTGAAACACCATCACAACTACATGCAGAAATGCTGCATTTTTTACAGGAACCCGCATGTTAGCTTATTATTACATAACAACAGATTAAAAATTTGTTTACCTTGAACTTACACAGAGTTTGTTACCCAGTGCTAACAATTTCCTGCTTCCTCTACAGAGGAAAACACTTCTGAGATAATGCAAACATTCATATGTATCTAAAACAGTTGCTCAATATAGCACCTTCTCAATATAAGCACCATGAATGTCTACAAATCAGAAGTAAAAGCAAGGCAGCTTCAGTTGCCATTACTTTACTGTAACTGACAAGTGGCCTTACTCGGTCTGAGTGTGGAACACATAGCCAAAGAATCAAAGCAAAAAGCAACACAAATATTTCTTTGTTAACAGAAGGAACATCAGTTAAGGATCGTTAGAAACGTCTCTAGAGCCTCTCGAACCGTAAGGGCATATGTCAATGCTGCAAATAGATTGGCAAGGGGCTACATATAAAATACAAGGCAGCTGTATCTCTCCACGAACTTCATTATAAGGATTATGAACCTGAATAACAGAAGTACCCCTGAAGACATATGCTTTTAACTCAAAAGCCCCATTCAAAGTGGCATCTTCTAGGACTACCTTCTAATAGGAAGTATTTTTGTAAACTAGTTATTATCTGATCAGAAGCATAAAAGATTTGCAGTGAAAATCTTTCTAGTATAATGGCATACTTCCTCCTAACGGATATTCCAGAGTGCTGGCCTTCATTAGCAGTGCTCTTAAACCAGGTTTTCTTTTTTGTACAAGCCTGTTTTCGTAACAGACAAAGTATGGCCAGTAAAATTTCATGTTTAGTCCAGTTCAGTAATAGTTATGCATATAACTTTCAAGAACCTGCTTCTAACTACTTCTTAATTTCCCACTGTTTAAACTACTTGCATTTTCCTGAAATATACTAAAAAAATTGAAATTTTGGGAGCAACAGAGCAACATTCCTGACAGAGGCTCTAACAAGAGAAATGTTAACACTTAAAGAATTATCTGAAGAGGGAAATGCTAAATTATTTTTCTCTATGCTTCCAACACTAAATTGTAACAGATGTACATGGAAAAAAAGATAAGGACGGAACAGACAAAGACAGGCTCCCAGCCAGAGGTAGGTCTGCCAAGAGCGACAAAGGAGGCAGAGAGAAAGAGGAAATCTTGCGGGGCTGTAGCTGTTTTGGCAAACTTCATTGGCAGGCAGTCCTGCCTCATCGCTTCTCCCTTATCAGTCCACTCCTGGATATTAGTATGATGCACCACTCTACTGGGCAGAGATATCAAAATGAATCATTAAATACATTATGTAATTGCTAGCAGAAGTGCGGTGGTTTAATAAGAAAGAAGACTTGCTCTGAAAAAGCTCATATTCTGAGAAGACAATCTAGGTAGAGAATAGTCACATGCCTATTTGCCCAAGGTTATATGAAGATCTCCAACTTTCCAGACACCAAAAAGATGAACTTCATGTTCCTGGTCCAGCACAACAGGTAATTGCTGGTCTTAGTATATGTGCAAGAAGTTTTCATTAACAGAGGATGGCATGGCATGTCTCTTTAAATTACTTCTTGCCTCTTCACCTCTCTTGTATTTAGGAACAGCTGCTTATGAATTCTTGCTGGACAAGAGCATCAGGAAAATGAACCATAATGAAGTGCTTCAGTTTATACAGCTACACCAAACCTTGGCAATCTATCCCAATGAGAAATTGAATTAAGAACAGAATGTATGAGAACGAATTCCACAGGACGAACTGCAAAATTAAGTAACAGTAACCCAGTAAGAACAGTTCTGTTATTCTTTCAGTGGAGAAAAGTGCTACCAACTCTTTATCACTTATGTAGACAAAGGTGTTTTTACTCAGCTGCTAACTACTGAAGACCTACTGACTTGATGGGCAAATGTAGTTATCAGTGGGAATGGTGGATAACATAAGTAATACCCATGCATTGCTATTGCCCTGATCACAGAAAAATATGCCTAGCTATTTGCAATTTTATGTTAATTCCTCTCTGCTTTACCAACTACAAAGTCTGCTGTTACATTTTAAAATATCCTTTTTGAACACCAAAAAAGGAATTATACCACTCAGAGAGACAGCATGCCTGAAATAAGTAAAAAATAAAAATAAAAGCCATCAGGAATCAGAAACATTTAGAATTCCAAAAAGGGATATCATATATTCAAAGTGGTGAGATACAAAACATTACTTCAAAAAACTGACTAAATTACTAAAACTCAAAACTTCTTTTTATTTCACCAGTTAACAGAATGACTTTTTTTAGCATTACCTCAAAGCATCTTCTGAACAGGAGTGGAAGTAAGCACAGACAATTGATTCTTTCTTATAGGAGGGAAAAGTATTATCTGGGAGGATGCCATAGGAAACTGGTTAACTGTACTTTATCAACCGACTTTAACCAGATGTGACATACCTGTGTGGAGACTGATTTTAATGTCTTTATTCAGCTGTAATTATAAAACAGAGATGAATAAAACTGCACTTAACACAGATAGCTTTTGATTTAAAATAGTTCTGCATGACACTAAAGCTACTTCTTTTTTGCAACTGCAGTTTTATAAATTGGTGCACTATTTGCAATTATTCCTAATTGCTATGAGCGATGATTGCAGTATCTATGGAACATGGGTTGGTGACACTATTTCGTGTGACAACTTCACTCTGTACTTGTTACTGAAGTAGGGTCACCCATAGGTGACTAATGAAATACACATTTTTACTTGGAAAGACAGTAGGCACTTAAGCTGAGGTAAAAGTTGATCTGTATTTTCTCTCATAATAGGTCAGTTTGTATGTCCTAAGGCATCTGAAGTAGCAGTTAATCCTCAGACAGTCTCAATTGGATCAGGGGATTATTCATGTAATCAGGTATGATACAGACACTTGCTATCAGGCATCCATGTGGCTGGAATAGCTAAAGCCTATGGCCGACACATGAGATGCATGCTAACGTCTCTGACACAACATGTTTGTGAAGGAAGGTTTTTCTCTCCACACCATGCTGTCAGAAAACAAGGGGACACAATAAAAAACTCAGTAACAAACACATCTCAACTGTCAATGCTACAGCACAGGTGTGCCTTACAGCTACATCCTGACAGGTGTTGGCTTTGGTAGGGAGACTGCATTTTCTTTACGCCGACTTTGAGGGATAACACATTAGAGAAGAGAGACATTTTCAGTCTCTAAGGACGACGATGCAATCCCGGCTTGTGTCACATCCATGGTAGCAGATAAACGTACACCCTCGCAGGCTAAAGCAGCAGGTGGGGAGTGCACTGCACTGTGGAAATAAGATCTGAAGAAAGAGAGAAATATCCAGTTAGAAAAACAACACAGAAAACAACCAACCAAAAAAACCTTGAAAATAAACATTTAAAACCAAAGCAAAAGTCTGACACAGACCTCGTGACACTCATACTAATGGGGTAAACCACATTTTTTGAAGTTTTGGAGGGTTTTCTTTGAAGACCTGAGCTGCTGGTATAATTCTGAACCCTACAGCTAGCGTGTGGTAAGTAGAAAGTGTTCCCACAGTGTCAGATGACTGACTGACACAGGTTAACTTTGGCAACGATAACACTCATGCCCAATGTAGACTGTCACAAAACTGAAATTTTGTCACTTGCCTTATACATCTGAAGGAAAGGATTAGGAGGAATGAAGCAAGGTGAATGTGTGACTAGGTATCTCAGTACTAACAACTAAGGGCTAATACACTTTCTTAAATGAGAAATTATCTACAATAATTTAAGTACATGAGCACTCAGGCTGTGTACTTTGCTAATTCAGTGCCAGGCAAACTCAATGAGGATCAGTTAAAACTTGTCAGCAACCCTGATAGTAGGAATTCATGATCTGTTCCACTGCAGTAACATGATTCCTGAGACAGCTGACATGACAAGCTGGTGAGCACCCACAGAGAATCTTGGTGACAAAAACTGCAGAGAAGTCAAGCTTACATGGATCCCAAGAAATAATCCAAGACATTCAGCTGACCCCATGGCATGACCAACTGCAGTCACGTCATTCTTGACAAATGTTTATTTAACCTGCTCTTACAGACCACCCAGAAGTAAGGGTTTCACAGCATTCACAGCAACCTATTCCCACACCTCCCTCTCCTACCGTTCAGGAGTGCACAGGAGCACCATGGACAGGAGTAGGTTGGACTTTCCATAACAGCTTTTCTGTCTTTGTACAATATCTCAATCCCTGGCAGCCTCTCCTCTGCCAGGCTAAGCAGCCTACTAGTAGCAGATCACCCTACTCACACATTGGGTCTGACAGATGTCATGTCTCTGTCGCTGAGTTCATCTCCTCCACTGGGCCACATCCTCCTTGGAATACAGTGCCTAGCACCGGACTACGGCCTTACAACTGGACAGGGCAGGTGGCTGACTTTGCATATTTGTTCAAACTACCTTTTTACTCAGAAATGCATTAGACTGATGCTTGTTTAAAATTGAAAGAGTGCATGTTATTTATGGTCACTGCAGCTACTTGTGAGCACTGGAACATTCCTATCACAAATGTCACCTGGGTTTTCCATCCTCTGCCTCCCACTGTGGATGTGACAGCTTTGATTTCTGCCAAGGATTCTGCCTGATCTTCTCTGAAACAGGCAAATGCTTTTGAGACTTCAACTATACTTGGGAACAAGGGCCTACAGAATACCTGATGAGTTATCAAGTCCCAGCCCCCATAATGTGTAAACACTGCAGCATGATCTCTGTCAAATGTAGCCCATGTACTTAGCTCCTTAAGGATGTCACTTTTTTAAAAAAATATATTTTTTTAAAAACCCAAACCATTCTGTGATTCTATGAAATCCATAAATTCCATGCATTCCTCAAACTGTAGGCTCCTGACGATGCAAGAGACATAAAGTTGAAGAATATTCTTGAATATATTAAAGCAACAACAAAGACCTATTTTGTAGGCAAAAGATTTTACACATACATAGACAAACACAGTTGCTGAAAGGCTCCTAGTTGTTTTACTTTTGAAAGTAAACAGTTATGAAGTCATTGCCCCTTCATGAAGGATTACAAAATATAAGGAAATCAATCAGATTTCCAAAATACTTTTATTGTGTCCATTGGCTAAGAATCAAACACTACTGAAAAAACATCTTCCTCAGCATTTTGAAGGAAGTTGGGAACACTGGAAACTGGCTCTTTAAATAAGTAACATACAGCAACATTTCTGTTGGTGTGACTTCACTTTTAGAGTAGCACACCAGACAAACTTTTAGTTACCATTAAATCAAAATATATCTGAACAAAATTCCTCATGCTCTTCACTTTCTGAATCCTTCCTTTACTATGAGTCTGTCACTTTTCAGATGTTTCCCGAGTGAATGCAAAGATATAAAAGGCATCAGTTCAAGCAAAGTCAGAGTAAGGGGACACTGAAGGAATTCTTCATAAAATTTATAACCCACCTAAGAGGCCTTAAACAAGCAGGCTGGCAAGAAAGATCATCTGAAAAGCAAAACATGTAAGCCTTCTGGAGGAAGACTTAACTGGAGTTTATACGTACCGTGCTGCTGAGAATGACAGGAACAGTATAAGGCAGACAGCAGCAAGTGACCCAAATACAACAGCAGTCATGTACTGAAGAGTGGGTGATAAATCTGAAAAAAATATATCAAATAGATCAAAATGAACAAATAGCAATTAATGAAGCTTCAGTCTGGCAATGGACCAAGTATGCTCAAAGCTGGAGTACTGTAACAAAACTCCAGTGCTGGACTTGCCATGCCATCAAGCAGTAATAGCGCTGACTATTCAGCACCTACCAGATTGCTGAGGATGTAAGATTAAATGGTGTATTTCTCAAAAGTGATTGCTCTTCTCCATCCACCAGTTTCCCACTTTTTTTTTTTTTAATTAGATATTTACAGTCCACATTTTCTCCTCTCACCACTGGCAATTTCAGTCTACATCAAATGCCAAGCTAGTCTCTTGTGACAGAAAGCCCTAATGCTTAATTAAATGGCTTGATGCATCTCTTTCAAAATTTTTGTAATCCAGGCATGGATTTCCCTTCCCCATTCTTTTTTCTTCGCAAGTGAAAATAACAGAAATAAAGCTGGCAATGATAGCATTATCCAAGCCTATCTTACCAGAAACCACTGAAGGACAGAACAGAAGGCTTGTAGTGATTCACAATTGAAACCAGAATTACTAAGAACTACCTGCAAAGGTTCCACAGGGAACCTTTGAGGTACCTTTGAGTAAAAAAAAAAAAAAAAAAAAAAAAAAAAAAAAGCTGAAAGCTATCTTTCCAGCTACCTCCTTCCCATTTTCAGTATTAGTCATGGGTTACCCATTTCCTTCTCAATTTCCCACAGACATCTAGGATAACGGATTTTGTTCCTGCAAGATTCCACAACCTGACTTACTGCTAAATCTTGCAAGCACAAGTATTTATTTAATGTCTCACCAAAACTTCAAATTCTTGCAAAAACAACACTCAGGGAAATTACAGTATATGTCTACAATGAGAACCTGACTGCCCAAACATCAGAACAGCAATTTCTGTTACTTAAGTGCAAACCTTTCTTTAGTTCATGTGAATGCACAGACACATAGCTGGCTGGGCATTCACCCAAAACATCCTCAACAACTCATCTGAAGCACAAATAATCATACAAATCCGTAAGGTGCACTTGATCAGTTAACCATCTTTGCTCGAGTCTCCCCAGTAAAACACAACTTGTATCTAAGCAGCAGCTCTCACCTGCTATATTAGTCAAAGTCTGGGACAATAATTTCAGACAGAGACCCTACAAGGAAAATCTGTTCCGCCTACAAGCACGTTCAGTTTTGGTACAAGTTATACCTGTCCTTACATCACTGTAATGCCAGTTTCCATATGTTAGTTACAAAGAACAGATGTTGACCCTCCATAAAAATGGAAGAACTGCCTTCCCTACACATTGTAGTCTATTTTGTGAAAAAACTAAAAATCTACTTTACTCAGACAACTATTTGTAACAGAAGTAAGCACACTTGCAGTAGCTTTCTACCACTTTTTATGACAATGATTTATCCAAGAATATACATAGACCTTTGTCTATGTGGGAGTTGAAATCTTTCAATTTAGTTTACATTTCATTTACAGATCTGTCCTTAACACAGGTTAAGTATAACTCCTTAAAGGTTTCAGTAAGCCAAAAATACTCTCAGCCTCTCCAACGGCAGAAGTACACTAGACCAAGGACACGGTTTGGCTGGAAGTCTGTTCAATATAAAGGAAAATGCATTTACAACAGAAAACCAAAGGTGTGTCCTACTCCCACATTTCAATGCTCATTCTTTTTCCCAAAATAAAATACACCTACACCTAAAATCATCCCTGACAATGCTCCAGAAGCTAATAAAAAACAAGTTCAGAGAGGACATTTTTTTTGTCTTTTCAAAGTTATTTTACAGCTCTTGCCTTTTTGGACTAGTAATAGAGCCATCAAGACTATCGAATCTTTGAACTTATCAGAGCATCTCATAACCACAGCTGCCTAAGTGATACTCTACGTGAGGTGGTAAATGAACCAGTGTGAGAGTAAACCACAAAAAAAAAACAACTTAGAAATAAATAAACACTTGTCAGTGGAAGACTAGTAATAAAAGTCACATGTGGTTTTTGATGAACAGTGGGGCAAATGAAACACAAGTACCTCATCCTTCTAAAATACTATCTCACTCTCCAGTGTCACTGAATTTCCAAACACCAATTCATGAATCTTTCAACTCAAAAGCAGAATTTGAGTAATTTGATTTGGAATCTATTTGGAGTCTGTAGGGGTCTCTAGTGGTGTTGTTTTTTTTTTTTTTTTTTTTTTTTTTTTTGGTCAGAAGAGGCAAGTGCTTGCTTTCGCTGAAACATGACAAAATTAATAAAGAAAATACTTTCTACCATGGTGGAAAGGAGGAAAACTTGATTTAGAGCCGATTCCAAACTCTCCTCTGAGGTAATCTCTTTCTCTGAAACATTTTACAGTAGGAAAGAAAAACAAGGATAAAGCTACACTCTCCCACTGGCTTTTTAAGTTTTGCCATTATACTTTATGAAATTGTACTTACCAGAACAAAAATTATCAATATTTTTCACTTCTGAATCATGTCTTTTCATGTCTTTTAATTTCCTAAGTTCACAAAGGGACTTAATCCTCCAAGGACTACTGAGGTGGAATTAACAATGCATCTCCCGATAGACAGAAGATTTTTTTTAAAAAAACAAACAACACAACACACCTCAAAGCCTATATTGAACTATCTTAAAACTAGTTTTTAAGATTTCACCTCTGTTCTTCAAGTCCTTTGTGTACAAACGTTGCTGTAAGATTTAGATGGGATAAAAAGAAAGAATAATACTGTAAAACAAGCAGAGAATCCATTTTGGAACATCATAATCTAGATAACAAAGTACAAAGTAATTTTTTTGCCTCTAAACTCTCCCATTCTCAAAGTCATCCAATTATTATTGGAGAATGAAAGAACAGCTACAGCAATTATTTGTTTATGCTGCCAAGCAAAGCCATGATACCTTCTATTTTTTAACTAAAGGAAAATTTGACTTACTTTTAATTTGTGCCCATACAGCACAGGACTGTGTTCTCACCTGAAAATGAAAGCATAAAAATTACTGTTTCTCATGAGAGAAATTTATTATCACTTACACGCTCTGCAAGAGCCGTCATCCACTACATATTGAATTTTATTACTTTTATGAGCGTTTCTATTTTTTTCTCCCTGGTACCAGCCCCTATCTTGCCTATAAATTTTCTAAGCTATAAAGATAAGATTAGAGATACAGCTTTGGTGAAAGCCCAGCTCTCGTTTTTCAGATCATCATTCTTCCCCTCTTTGTACAACCTATGCAGGTAAATGTCATCAAAGGATCTTTGAAGCTGCTTAGATACAAATTCAGAATTTATGAAATGCCAACATAAGGCTGAATATGCTGTATTAACTCTATTCCCATGTAGCACATACACTCTGAAATACTTAATGACATGGTTTTCAAATACTATGTCACTCCCCCTTCCCCCATGTCCCCAGTATGACAACTTGCTTGGTAATCTTAAAATATTTTAATACAATAGTTACAGTAGCTTATGTTTACAGTAGTTGAATAAATGTTTATTAAGGGTCTTCTTCTGCAACCGTTTAACAAGTTTGCTTTTTACTGTAAGCTTTGGGCCCTGTATAGCTTTCCCCCCCTGCACTTCACACTCACACAAGAAGAGTCCCAAGTGCCAGTTCTAAAATATCTAGTGTGTATTTTATCACCACTGTGAAGTCTGTCCTTCTAGTGCTTCTGCACATATTTTCCAGCTAAATGATTTTCACAGACTTTCATAGAATACATACACATTTTTGTGTGTGTATTTTAGCAAAATACATATTATGTTGCTCTGGATAATGACACATTTCTATGAAATCAAAGGCTACATTTTGAAGCATTTACATAGAAGGGCAAAGGCACATTTGCATGCATTATCTTCCATTTGTGTGTTGGCATGAAGAAGTGTGGAATTTCATTGCTTCTTAAAATGTATTTTATACAGAATTGGTTATATAAAATGACAAAACACTAACACAGGAAATCCTATTAGGAGAGTCAGAATAAATATTAAGGCATGGATTTAAAAACTCAACTAAAAGCCAGATTCTGGCAAGCATGCATATAAGTGCCATCATCTTGAGATAGCTGCTACTGCCACATACTCTGGTTTGCAAGAAATCAGTGCTCTCCTGCCTGTAAGAAAAGTTAGAGAGCTCCCAGGAATCCCTGCAGTGAAGTTCACTGACCTGCACTTCACACTAAATCAAATTACAATCCCTTTCTTTGACGAATTAGCAGCCGGTCACAACAGTAAACCTCAAAACCCTTCCAGAAAACTATTAGTCAAATTACTCCTGCAAATACTCAAGCATCCACGGATCACAAGGTCCTGATTTCAACCGTGGTATTCATCTTTCTACGTTCAAACTAGTTAAACTGGGGATAGAATCTTCTTTCAGAGATGGACGCTCAAAAGACTTCTGGAGAAGAGAGAAAACATCTTGTGCACATACACTTTTCTTAGCTGATTTCTTATTGGGCTAGTTTTAACAAACTTTTCTCCCAACAGAGGCCATTTTAACTCCATTTTCCAAAAAAATTCCACAGATTTTTATTGAAAATACTGCATATTACAGAACTGAGTTACCTTCACCTTTTACAGTCCTACTCTTACTTGTTACATGCATAAACTGTTCGCTCCAGAACAGCTGATGCTGACACTGAAGACTGAGGCTGAACAAAAGTTATGCTAAAGAAATTAATCTCAAACCATTTTTAACCTCGAAGCTCCATTTTAGTTCTGGCCCTTCACTTTGAGCCTTGGCTCTTTGCACAGCATGGAATCCATAAAGTAATCACTGGAGACAAAAATAGGTACCACATGGGACTGAGTTATTTAATTAGAAACATCCTTCACAGAGAACAACATTTCCAAGGGCGGACAATTTATTCCACTTAAGTAGTGTTTTTCCTTGTTTGTTCCCAAATCATCCCCTTGCCTCCATCATTCCTATCTTCTAATTGCCAAATTCATTAATATGAAAAATGGTAATTTCTATTATCTCTGACTTCCTAACCGATTTCCTTTTATGCTCCCAATTATCTCTTCAGATAATGTGATCAGCCTTTTAACACATCTGAATGTCTTGCACAAATGAAATATGCATTTCTAGTCCTCCACCTTGAAAAATAAGCAGGAAGTAAAAACCACAGAGCAGACAGCTTTCTCAAGGCTTCCAAATATGAGAAAATGATAAATGAAACTGAACTCTGTATGACAGAATAGCTTACTTGTCTTTACCATGTCCACAAAATTTTATCTCAACTGATTTTTCCAACTTTACTACAAAGATATGTCAGGTATATGGAGGAATAATGGCAATAAAAAAAATCACCACCTAGCCATGATTTTGTAGAATGCACGATACAAAATATACCATTCTCAGCATGAAGGGACCTGGAGCCAGAAGGCACTTTGGCTGTATTCATGTAGAAATGTAGGCACAGAATCACAGAATGGCTGAGGTCAGAAGGGACCTCGGGAGATAACCCAGTCCAACCCCCCTGCCAAGCAGGATCACCTAGAGCACACTGCACAGGATGGCATCCAGATGGGTTTTGAGTATCTCCAGAGAAGGAGACTGTACAATTTCTCTGGACAACCTGTCCCAATGCTCTGTCACTCTCACAGGAAAGAAGTGCCCTGATTTCAGATGTGATAATAACTGAGGGCCATTTAAAGATCATATTTTAAAAAGATTTTTAAATGTGCAATTTTGGAATCCAAATTCAGTCACTTTAGTGATCAGACTGTCAGAAGTGCTCAGCACCCAACAGACTTTGATTTAGAATTCTGAATTCTTGGAACTTCTCTAATAGCAATAGTTGTGCAAAATACAGTGGTGTGAGAATTGAAGACAAACCAATACTTATGGGTTACAAGAAAACATTCAATTTCAAAGAAGAAGGTACAGGAACAAAAGTTGTCTGGTCTTTTCAATCCCAATGATGATTTGTAACTGTTGCAAATTATGTACTGTATTTATTAAGAAAAGCCATACAGGAAAGTGTATACTAGGGAGCTAATGTGTTCTGTGTAGTGAAAGGAAGCCAATGTGCATGTGTGAATGTGTAATGAATGGAAGCCAAGAGTGACTTCTACAAATAAAAGTATTAATATTCCATTAAATTGGTGGCCTAGAAAATACTTCTGGCAATGGTGAAGATGAAAAACCAGGAAATATTCTCTATCAAAGAGAATAAGAATATATCTGAGAAGCAGTTCAACAAACAGCTTGCAGAGCTGCTTAAGCAGTCTGCAACATCATGTGCAGGAAAAGCCTCAACACAAATCATAATACATTATGTTCCCCAGTAATGGAAAACATCAGAGGGAAAGAGCTAGGGAAACCAGTATCTAAAACCCTATGAAGCATAAACTGAGTTCAGACTTATTTAGGAGCGCTTAGACAGGCTAAACTTTTATAGACTTCAGTCAATAACAATCCTGCCCCACAGAGTAAATTCTTCTAAAAAATACAGTCTGACATCCAAAGTCTGAAATATCTGGGGCTTATTTCTTGTGAACCAAATGTCTTTAGATGTCATTTCTCTACTTACTGCCTCACACAATTAATTAAAAATTTATGACAAGTAACAGACTTGTGTCAGGATCAGAAACCAAGTTGTCTGTGCTATAAAACTTCCTAGGCTATTATTAAAGTAGATGGCATAAAAAACATACTTTGCACTGATTAATAAGTACCAGCAACAGCTCTAACATGTACTTGCTTTATTTCACTCAGTTTGGATTGGAACAGTTACATTTCTTACCAGAAGCTGTATTCACTTACTCAGATTTCGGTGTAGGCTTCCAAAATTACACAGAATTATTTACAAGTGACTCACAGATGAGTTTTTGCCTGCTTCCTTGCTTCGTGCTGCACACACAAGGCCCCAGAACTCTATTTTCATGTTATGGACAGCAGGCTGAGACAGCTTTTAGGTGTTTTTGGTATTTTTTGTTTAGTAGGTGGTGGTTTATTTTGTTTTTACATTTGACATTCAGGAACTGTGTGCATGTGAAAATTACAGTGCACATGAGAAAAACTACCTACTGCTAAGACAGTAAGATTGACAACCTCTTGACCATTGAGATGGATAATGACTGGAAAACTAGTGGCATAATGACATCGTGGGAGGCAAGACACTGGAACACCGAACAGCTGAAAGAAACCTATAGTTAAGAAATGTTTTGTTTCTAAATAAAATACATATTTACCTTAAAATGTAAAAAAAATAAAATGAAAAATGCTAGTAGCATGCTTTTTTCCAACACTGCTTCCTCAAGGAAGATGAAGTTGACATTCACTATAGTTCAGAAGGTAACACACATGACAAAATATACTTTTCCCGTATCACTTGGAAAACTGGAATATAACCTACAATTCAAAACTGAGAGAAGTTTTTATTGCTAAGTAGAGATTTTCAGATTTTCACACTAATCTCTTTCACCAAGCTCTGGCCCAACCCTCAGTTGTGCAGGGAAGAGATGGCCCTTCATATTGAGCTTCATACTTCTACTGTTTGCCTTTTGGCATCCAGAGCTGCTCCAATGTTACAATGAGATAAATATCTGTATGGAATTACAAGAGTTATTTAAAGACGCTTCAGATTTAATCTAATTCTGTCAAACAGCATCATAAAAAATTTACACAAAGCTAATGTTTTCATTTTTTTCCCCCAGCAACACTTCATTCAACTGGTATAAATAAAAGATTTTAGAACATCCATTACCTTATTCCACTCGCTTATTATTCTCAAAAAAACACAGTACTCGTTTCCCAGCTTTAAAGGAGCATTATAAAACTTTCCGTAGTAATGTCTGTCTCCAAGAGCAACTGGCATGTTATCAGCAACATCCTTGGCCTGAAATTCAGCTGCTACATATCCCTTAGCGTCAGTGGTGTTGCTAAAGAAAGTTGCAGCAGCAAAGGAGTCACAAATAAAAGTACTTTGCAAACCCAGAGGAAGCACAATCACTTGATAAAGACTAGAGTGAAACAAAAAAAAGTAAACATTAGCCCTCAGTTCAATATAATAAACAATAGATAGTCATTACATTTTCATATTACGTTTTCTACATATAGCCTCTTAACTGCTTTTAATCAATGTCCAATACAAAGTCTTCTTGTACTACAATATTTCTCTGCATGTGCTCCCTTGCATTTTGAAATCAATGCATGCACAGTTTAAACCTGAGACTCTTTGTCACATGCAAATTAACATGTTCATTCATACTGAGAAGAGCATCAAACCAAATTATTGCAGGCTGCCTTTTGCTTTTCTCACCTTACACCAAAGTTCATCTACAAAACAGAAGACATCGCTGGCCTCTAAAAACAATGCCTAATTTCTAAGAAACAGGACTTTTTCTGTTTAAAGGAGAGGACAGATACCATTTGTGCAAAATTAATTACATCTGTCTCCAAACCTCTCAAAATAATGTTTTGTTTATGCTATTCAAAAGTGGGAAGAGTCATTGTTACAGCTGTTACACATAGTCATTTCCCGATATACTATCAGCTTTCAAATGTTTTCCGCTTTACAGAAAATACATATATCTTTGAGTTACAATTACCTTCTCTTTCTTTCATAAAAAGCACTTAGCAAGATATAAAACCTTTTTTTCTAGAAATATATTTTGGTAGTAATACTCTAATGTGAAAATACTACTTCAGCATATGCATAAATACGGACTGTTCTAAATTATCTCTGTGTCCTAGAAAAAAAAATCTGGCTGTGTGACTTGATTGGAAAACAAAAATTACAGGGGTTGTATTGCTCTTGGATGCAACAATAAAAATCTAGTGAGACTTTACAGTGGAGGAAGGGAAAAAAAAAAAAAAAACACTGAAAACTCAGAATTATCAAAAACAGATTTTTGGTCCAAAAAACAGGGAAGTCTTTAGCCAAATATTCTGCTAAGGGAGGCAAAACTGTGAGGCAAAACAGCGTAAAGGAGAGGCAAAACAGCTTAACTAAGGGAGGCAAAACAGCTTAACTTTTCTCCCATTACTAACAACAATAAAAAAATTTAATCCAAACAAAAATTTTCAATATGCACATAATATAAATCTGCAGAATGTTTCTTGAAAGGGTTAAGAGTGCACATAGACAAACCTGATCGGCCCATTTCGATCTTCTGCTTTCCGGAGTCTGAGCAAGGGGGCAGAACCTTTTGCTGCAACAAATTCTACATCTGGGAATGGGGGATCTAAAAAGTAAACAAATACCAGCACTTCAGAGAGGTTTTAGAAAATACTCATAGAGTATTACTGCAGGTATGCGGGTTCTGCAGGTATGAGGGTTCCTAGTTACTTCTTCCCGCAGACTTCTTCTATTAACCAAACTTAAAACCCCAATGGCTACGGTCTACCTGGTCAAGAAACAGCAATCTTAAGTCAAATGCCTGCATGTGCCACTTGGGAAGGACAGAGATGCAAAGAATAATGACAGACTGCAAAGAAATGTTTGTAGGAAGAAGCAGTATTATTTATTAGACTAACTGAAATGGTCAAGGAGAAGTAAAACGTAAATCTTTGGGCTCACAGCCCACTACAAGAAATAAATCAGTATGAATAAAGGAGAATCCATCAGAGCCAAAAGTACTTTCAAGAAGGCAACTTCTGTAGTTACTGCACACAATCAGCTAGCGATATCCAGCCCCTTAAATTGGATTTTGATATGGGTACAGTGCTCTAATTTGTTCTAGTGGGAATTTGCTTCAAGGCCAAAACTGAGCAAACACTTTCTGCTGCCAGTTTTAATGGCAACAATGACAGCTGCAGGCTGACAGAGACCGGTGCTATGGTAATGGAAATTACTAATATCAGCCTAGAAGCAAAAATGAAAAGAGCTTTGCTGTGTGCAACTGGGGGGAGGAGAGGGAGCACGGGTAGAGTGTGAAGTTTGATACTATCTACCCCAGAAAACCAAAAGAACTAGCATGGATGTTTACATGTATGGCTAGGCTGTTTGAAAACTGGTCTAATCAAGCTGTTTACAAGACTTTGAGTAACAAATGCAGTGTTTGTTTGCAGGAAAACCAAGGCTTCAGAGTGCTGTTTGAAAGAATAATCAGTGTCATGGAGACAAACAAGAAAATCAAGGCACATTTGCCAAAGTTAAGACACATGAGTAAAATCCTTGCTGAGATATCTGGACTTTTCAAACAGCTGGAACAGAAGCAGGCGTACATACATTTTGACATACAGAAAATCATCAGTGCAGCTGGCAAAATGAGGGTTGGCAGAAAAACTGTACAGTTTTTACAGAAGAACTGGTAAGTGGGGAGCTAGAAAAAGATTAAATGTGGAAAGCAGAAGTCCTGGCATGCAGAAAGGTCATGACAGTTCCTCCAAGACTAAATGCAGTAATTACAAGACTATCATTTTGTTAACAATCATGGTGCAAAATCCGGGTATGTAGAGATGAGCATGCTGCTCAAACAATGCTAGACAGTGTAAGACCAAAGCAGTATGGGGATGTTACACAAGAGGAACTGAATGAACTTGAGAGCTGTTGTTCTGAAAAAAATGCACGCAATTCAACAGCATAATGTGAAAGGCTACTAACATGATTTTTTTGGTTGTATTTTCCAAGTTTGCTTGAGTAGTAGGAAAACCACCTTAGAATGATTTTTAGTCACCAGGTCACCAGAGTGGTAACAGAAAAGGAAGGAAAAAAAATTTAAAAAAATCATGGCTCGAAACACCCTGAGAAATAGATTTCTGTAACACTAGAATAAAACCAGCACAGGTACAGAGGATTCAAGTGTGAAAATTTCACAGCGGTCTGAAGTTCCAATCAGTCCAACAGAATTAAAGCAAACCAGTGCAGAGGGTGACTACAAAAAAGTACTATACAAATAATGAAGAAACTGTCTTACAAGAAGGAACCAGAAACTTGTCTCATACCTTTGAGAAAGAAATATGAGAGCCTACATGATCTCTGCTTTAAATAGATAGCACAAAGATGGGAAAGGAACAACATAAGATTAACATGCTCAAAATAAACACAGCAGGGCAGACATATATCTCTATGAAGGAAAACCCTACCTTGCCCTTGGTAAAAATCACCCACAGGAGACCCTCCTGACAAAGCTACCTTTTGGCTACTTTACCTAGACAAACTAATTGCTCTGGCAGTTCCCTTTATCAGGTCTTCTTCAAAATCAGGCTACGGGTAAACCACCCATAAAGAAGCCAGTTATGAATGATTAGGATTGAGATGAGAATAAGATCTGCAAAGTCTGAATGCTTTACAGAAGCTTTCCTCTAGCAGCACACGAGGCAGAAAATCCTTTCAGACAGTTTCCTGAGTTAGTGAAGTTTACTACATGGCTGCCTACAAGAACAGGAACTGGTCATCTCAACATTTTTGTGACTACAGATAATTTAACATTTATGGATATTATTTCTAGCTGAAAAAAATAAATGAACAAGTAATATTTGTCAGTCAAGCTTTATGTCCTTTGAACTTTGCAAAGGTAAGTAAACAGAACTTAAACCTCACTTAACTTCAATGGTTCCTCAGAAGAGATGCTGCCAGTGGACCCGGAGATAGGAATATAGGTTCTGTCAGGGCAGATTTATCTGGCACATTTCTCATATCTACCTTTCCCTTCACATCAAGGACCGCCAAGAGAGATGATTATTAATTTATCTTGGGAATTTTGCAGTATCTAAGAAAATGCTGGGAATTTCTTCTTTAATGCTGGATAGAATATGCAATGCATGCAGTGGTTTTGCATTTTTTTTCAGACAAGCATTGATTGCAAAGGGGAACAGGCAGCAAAACCAATGCCGACTCAGTTCATGACAACTATATGTCCCAAAATGACAGGAAAAATGCAGTATATGAAAACAAACAGACATCTACCACTGTCAGACATAGAAGGGGGGCAAAAGAGAACAAAATCTGCAAATTACTGTGGTTTTAGCACTCAGTGTCTTCTGCTATTTTTAGTTGTTGATAAGAAATACAAATTACTACAAACACCAAGCACAATGAAGACAACTGTCTGCTTTAGCAAGAAGAGCAAACAGCCTGCAACAACGCAAACTAATGATAATAATGATATGTGAAAGGAACGTGTTTCATTTTTGCTTCAGTAAACAGAAAGGAAACTCGAAAGGAATTACTCTATGCAGTATTTGGTCACTAAGAACTTTTAAAAAGAAGCATCCTTCCAGAAATTTCGCATGTGCCAAAAGTATCTGCTCTAAAGACATTATACTGTCCAGAGTTAAAAATCCACATGGAAGAACTACTGGTTTAATGTCATATAGAAATGGTGGAGAGAAAAGGGAGAACACCATCAACAGATAAATACTTGTACCAGGTGGATTGTGAGAAGAAAGCAAGATTCTCCAGCATGTTCAGGTGCTGTGGACACCTAACATTTGTACACTTTTTTTTGTTGCTTTTCGGTGGTGGTAGTTGGTAGGTTGTGTTTTTGTTTACTTTTTACTTTTCACCAAAAAAAACCAACAGACTAATTCCTGTAGCAGCATCAGGAAAATGCAGTAAAACATGACAAGAAGTAAGTCCAGAGACAGTCCTGCTCTTAGCACTTGTCACAGAAATGCTAGGCTTTTAGTGCTTGGACATTTCATTGTCACACTGATTTTCTACATTAAGAATCAATGCGCTGAATCTCCCTTTGAACATGAAGCCAGGTTGCAGGAAACAAGTGCACTTGCTTTCTCAAGTGCCATTGCAAAAGCACAGGAAAACAGCACAGGCCTCAATGCTGGAGAAAAACAAACAAACAAACAACAAAAAAAAACCTGTTACACTGTAACCATACTCTTCAGAAAAAGCCAGCATGCTGTGGGCACTTCACTATTAGTCATCATGAAAGTGTTTCACAGTGGAACATGTACATTTACCTGTAAAAGTGTTCTAGAGAACAGGTCTTAGGAGGAGAAGCTGACAGAGCTGGGGTTGTTTGGCCTGGAGAAAGGGAGGCTCAGGACCTCATTGTACTTTACTATTGCCTTAAAGGAGGTTGTAGTGAGGTGGGAAACTGCTTCTCCCAAGCACCAAGTGATGAGGGGAAATGGCCTCAAGTTGTGCCAGGGGTGGTTTAGGTTGGATATGAGGAGGAATTTCTTTACTGGAAGGGTTGTGAGGCATTGGAACAGGCTGCCCAGGGAAGTGGTTGAGTCACCATCGCTGGAGGTGTTCACGAAACAGGGAGATGTGGAAATTAGTATCAGGGTTTAATGGTGGACTTCAGTGCTACGTTACAGGTTGGGCTAGATGACCTTAGAGGTCTTTTCCAACCTGAATGTTTCTATGATTTGTTTTTTCTTTAGTCTTGGAAATTGCAAACTGCTGCAAAATGAAGAACGAGGGCAATTTTATGGCATTCTCCAGTAGTGGTAACAGGAATATTTAATGCTTTTCCTGCCATCTGCACCATTAGATATACAATGCCAGCAAGAAAAGCTGTAGCACAGATCTGTCTTGTACAGACATGTCAAAAATGAATGCACAACTTCATCCCTACACCATGCCAAATAGGTCTACATATAAAGCATATGAAGCTGGATAATTTGTTTCTTACTAAAAAAAAACCCTTTGTTTGGGGTCAGCATAGTCCTGTTTACTGCTTCTCTTCATTATTTTGTGCTAGTGATACAGCTTCAAAAAGAATAATGGAACTAAATCACGAAGTCCAAAACCAGATGGTAACTCTTCCCAAGTTCAGGGAAGTCAAATCAAAGATTCCTCTTAAGGCCAAGTTATAATTGAAAACAACCACTGCTGAAATAATGTCATTTGTGTGATCTTATTTATTGCAAAAGAAGGGTTTAGTGGTTTTATTTTTTAATCGTTATGCCAAGGCTGTATGTCCAAAAACATTTTTACTGAATTTTAAAACAAGGAAGTCAAAAACACTGCTTTAAAATGTACACAGCAATAAGACGGAGAATAAGAAAGGAATTTTTTTTTTTTTTTTTTTTTTTTTTTACTATTTATACTGTTGTATAAAGAGTAACTAAGTTTATTGTATATATTCCAGTATAATTGCTTTAAGAAAGATTTCTAGTTTGGAGAAAAAACATTATTAATAGATGTAAGGCAAGAAGGGAGGGGAATAAATCAATACTACATCCACATAAAACAATGACATCTTCTTTAAATATTGTATCTTAGAAATACTAGCAGGCTGGGGGGCGGGCTTTTCTGGTAGGAATTCAGGGTTGGATAGGCCTTAAATCTACTCTCCTCCTCAATGTAGGTTATTCTTGACTTTTTTCCATTTTGAATTTCATTCATTTTAGAAAACATGAGTTACTTAAGGAAAACAAAGATCATTGCAGGTATATGACTATAAATTTGTGAAGAATTATTTGAAGTCATACTAAAGAACTCCCAGTTCACACAGATGGAAGATACTACAAAAGTAAATAATTTTGGTCTGTGTTTAAAGCATGGACTATGAAGCATAGACTCCATCATCTGTATCAACTGTTCTGTTAAACAGAATAACAGAGTTGATGAGAATTATCATGATTTCAGAGGTATTTCTGAAAAAAAAAAAAATCTTGTTATCAATGAGGTCAGAAAAATAACTGAGAAATAGAAGTCTGTCTTGGGACAGATACTGCTTAATATCTTTATCAATCACATAGTGGGATTCAGAGCACCCTCAGCAACTTAGCAGGTGACAGCAAGCTGAGTGGTGCAGTCACACAACAGAAGGATGGAATGCCATCCAGAGGGACCTGGACAGGCTGGAGAAGTGAACCTAATGAGGTTCAACAAATCCAAGTGCAAAGTGCTGTAGCTGGGCTTGAGCAATCCCAGAGAGGAGCACAGGCTGGGAGAAGAACTCCTTGAGAGCAGCCCTGCAGAGAAGGAATTGGGGGTTCTGGTGGACGAAAAGCTCGACATAAGCCAGCAGTGGGTGCCTGCAGCCCAGAGGGCCAACTGCATCCTGGGCTGCATCAACAGAGGGGTGGGCAGCAGGGAAGAGAGGTGACTGTGCCCCTCTGCTCTGCCTTTGTGAGGCCCTACCTGGAGTGCTGTGTCCAGGTCTGGGGCTCCCAGCATAAGAGGGATGTGGGGCTGTGTGAGCAGGTCCAGAGGAGGGCACAAAGATGATCAGAGGGCTGGAGCACCTCTCCTGTGAAGAAAGGCTGAGAGCTGTGACTGTTCAGCCTGGAGAAGAGAGGTTCTATGGAGACCTCGCTGAGGCCTCTTATAAAAAGGTGCAACTTTTTACTTGGGCAGACAATGACAGGACAAGAGGGAATGGTTTTAAACTAAAAGAGGGGAAATTTAGATTAGATGTGAGGAGCAAATTCTTTTCATCACTCAGATGGTGATGAGGCCCTGACAGGCACAGGTTGCCCAGAGAACATGTAGATGCCCCATCCCTGGAGGTTTTCAAGACTGGGTTAGATGAGGCCATTTGCAGCCTGATCTAGTGGGTGGCAAACCTTCCATATGGCAGGGGGTTGGAACTGGATGATCTTTAAGGTCCCTTCCAGCCCAAGCCATTCTGTGATGTAAGTAGGTTTCATATGACCTTATACATTTGAATAGTCTTTGCATAAATACACAGCACACACCATGGAATTTGTATAGAAATGTTTACAGAACCAGTAGCTAATTTCCTCCTTACAAAAGAACGTTTTTCATGCTCAAGCTTTATTCACTCCCTTTTCTCTGTTACAAAAGCCAGAAGCTCCTTTGCAATACTAGTGCTCTGAAGCAGCTCACTGTAATGGACTCTCTGGAGGCATATAATTTGCTGTCAGAGTAAGAGCTGTCAAAGCATGACTTCTACAACAGTCTTTTTTTTACTTCCTTACTGGAAAGCAGAGTTGATTTTCCCTCTCCATTTCCAGACCTTACAGAACTCCCTCTGTGAAAGAAAGCATAAATCTTTTCCAATCATACAACAGAGCACAACAACAACATATCCTTCATGTACATCCCTGTACACCCATGGGCACACAAATCAGACTTCTCTACCTGATCTCTAATAGAATTATTTGAGCTGGAAAAGACTGTCAAGATCGTCAAGTCCAATGTAGTACATTTTCCACATACAAAGGCCAAAGTGCAGAATTCTAGAAGACTCCATGCAGTACGTGATGAACTTCATTCTTCTAATTCAAATCACTTTCTAGGCTCCCTGCTTGTGAATTCCAACTTACAGGCTCATAGGAAGAGACAGAGGATACACGTACAAGAGTGTGTGGCCAGCACATATACCCTGGACTAAAACAAAAGGAACAGTATTTGAGAGACAAAGGAACTCCTCTGATGTCTGAGATACATACACAGGCTGTATGGCAAACCTATCCAAAATCAATAGGAAGTGCATGTACTAATAAGTAATAAATGGCAGCAAGTGTGAACAGTAACCATACTACAAACTCACAATATAATTTTGATTTTGAGCCAAAAAATGAGAGTAGGAAGAGTAATGAGAAATTGTCATCAGATCTATTATGAATAATTTTACAAGAACAAAATGCAAGACTTCCCTACTTAGTAATTCAGACACAAAACAGTTATTTCTAGTGTCCAGAAAATTTTGTCTTACCAATACGATGTCTTAGGTCACAGTGACCATGTCTAAATCAAAGAATACTAGTCAGACACCATAAATAAGCAGGCATTAAAAAATACCCCAAGACCAAAATTTTGTCACATATTCATTATAAGACTCTAGCCCAAAGCAAGTATCAGTATTACTGTAAGATGTCTCAACTGAAGAAATTACTCTTATTTAGAATATTAGAAGTGAAAGCACTTGCATTAACTCTTTGTCTATTATCATGTTTTTCAAACACTTGAAAGCTATTATAAAACCCAGTTTTCTTAAATTTGTATGTGAAAACAGATAATGAAATTAAGAAGAATGGCTCGTTCCAGCATGCCTTCAAATCATCTACCAAAAAGAAGAGCAATGTAACTGTCTGTAATTATAGTGACCCTGACAGAAATTATGAAAGACAAAGACCTGGAAGACACACTCCTTTTCCTTAGAAATAGAAAAATAAAAATAAAAAAGAACAAAAAAACCCTCCCTTCTGGTTTAAAAGACAATCTTGTTACCTCCTTTTCACATCTATAATGTAATTGCTGCCTAACTACTTTTTATAATTGACTTGATTTCCAATCTTGAGTAGACAGGTACTGAGAGCTTGTCTAAAATAAGCTAAGAAGACATAAAAGACTGTGTGGAAGACTGTGTGGTCACTGGAAGTATGAAAGGAGCAGAATTTCAATGATCCGTTGAGCATTATCCGTTGAGCAATGATCCGTAAGCATTTGTTAGACTATATTTACCACCTACAAGATGATTGGCAAAAACAACTCTGTGCTCAGCACGGAACTATTTTTAAAGGATGCTACTTGCCAGGATGAGAAGAAGGCTTCTGAGTCCGAAACACTGGGGGTTTTTCTTCCTCTTTAGAAATACTATGGATATAATATATCTTGGTTTCAGATATATGCAGTAGGTTTCTCATGCATTTACAAGTCCTCCTTTTTGGGGAAAAAAAAAAAAAACCTTCTTGCTAGCATTTACATACTTAGTGTATTTTGCAACACTCTTAAGAGTTTATACACATTGTCAGAAAATTAAATCTTCATCCAACTGTGACATTTTTCTTCACAGTATTTGAAACTCTGCAGGTATGACTCCCCATACTCTCAAAATATGAGAGATGTGTGGAAGTCAAGGAGATGCAACACTTAGACTGTGGATTAGCCCCCAGCTGGGGAAACAGACTAACTGAATGTGCATTTGTTAACAGATGCAACATGAAACTTTAGAAAATAAACCAGGCCACTTCCAATATATTAACAGTAAAACATCTGTGCAAGTCTCAGCTTCTTTAGTGCTTCTGCGCTCAATGCGTATCTTGCATTTACACAGTACTGTTTAGCCAGAAAACCACCAGAGACAGACGACACTTTTCAAACTTAAGCTGGTAGAAAAACTGAGATCATTCCACCCACTACAGAAACACAACCATCTGGTCTAACAACGTACATAATTACAAAATAACCGGACAAATGAAGAAGCAAATTATACACCTACTCTAAAATTGTAAGTAGTTATTATATAAATTAAGTTGCTTGTGAAGATAATGCGATTCCCCTCCCATACAGGAGGCTTGGAAGTCAAAGAGAGAGTGCCAAAAGAGTTACTTCAACTGTTTCCTTTTCATCTTAAATCAGCTAAAATGGCAAAATAAATAAATAAATAAACCTTAGTTAGATTTTCATTGTTTTGTGATTTTTTTTGGTGTGTTTTGTGAACAGCCTGATCGCTGTTGGCTTTGTAATTTTCACTCAATTTCAACCACAAAAAGACCCATTTCAACTTCTTCGCTTTCATTTAAAAAAAAAAAAAGGCACAATATAAGGTGTTTGTGTGGCACACTTCAGGAAGAAATGGCAGAGCAATGCCTACTTTTTATTGCTCACTGAAAGAAGTAATTCAGATATAACATGGCTTGTGGCAGGATCTCCCTTCAAAATGGAAATGACCTAACTTTTATGCGAAGCTATTTTCTGGGGCTACACAAGTGTATTTGTTAAGAACTAACTCAGTGTAGAGAGAAAATGTGCCAGCTGCCAAGTCACAAGCACCGCTTCACACAGCACCTGCTGCAAAGTGTACTCTAGAGCTCTTTTCAGTAAGTGACCTGATACAATCCCAGAGAGTTTAGGAAATATGACAGGATGACAGAGAAAAGAGGAACGTCTTTACTCTGAGTATGTATTCATAATTACCTCAGTCAGCCAAACTCTTGAGACAGCTTATTAGTTTTTACAAGGCTACATGTACTCATAGATGCTACCTCTGAGTCACAGCTAGGCAACAAAAAATCAATTACCAAATCATTACTGCAACTTCATTTAAAAAAAATAAAAATCCACGTCATTGTATACCCCACACAGTACCTTTAGAAAAAATGATGTTCTGCCTTTCAATCAAGTTTAAAAACTTTATATTTACTTTTGAAAATATTGTAATACTGTGAATTTCAAAAACTGCATATCTGCAGTTCTTCATCTGCAGTTGGAAGAGAACTGGTTCCACCTAATGGCTGAAAGAGTTACATATGACCAGAGAGCTTTGAAGTTTCTTACCTATTTATTCCAACCAAAGAGGAAGAATAGGTACTAGCATCAAGCACTGCATTTCACAGTGTAATAACAACAATAAACTAATACAGAAAGTCTGACAGCATAGGGATGGTGCAAAACCCTTCTGAACAATGAGTTAAGGATAATTTTTTTAGATCATAACATTTAAGTACCATACATGTACCTTGCAAAATACTGATGTTGACTATCTCCCTATAGTGTGCTCAAATGCCTTTTATGTTTTGTACTCTACTAATCATAGATGAAGGGATCTGTCTGCAGGACTCTTTGTACTTTGGACCCTCATAGACTTTAGTGATATCTATTCTGCTTTTATCTCCACAGTGGAAACAACTGGCACTGAAAGAATAACTCACTTCGCATCTAACAGGGCAGGGAATTGAACCCCGCTCCCCTAGATACTAATTTTGTGTCTAACCCACCAACTTATCTTTTCCCTGCTGTGTAAAAACAACACTTCAGAAACACTGCCCCCCGTTTCTCTCCTCCTTCAACCACTGGATGTCAACAGTATTAAATCCATGAAAAGTGAATAATAATGAAGAATTATGAGCACAGAAACCGCCCTTTTGACAGCCCACCACACAATGCTGAGATCAACCATGCTGTTTCACAAGAGTCTCTTGCACCCAATAGGTCCTTTAGTAAACACAAAATATAAATGGCAGGACCTACCTGTGATTTGCGTTGTCATGGAAACCATCAGTGAAAAATTCAAAGCTACCATGGAAATATTAACAGAGTAATTGGTGCCTGGCTGCAAATCAAAACAAACTTCTGGAGCCTGCTTGTGTGTGGTAAGGTTGAAGGTCATTTCATGCAAGAATTCCTTCTGATACCAACGCTGGCCTTGCACATGAAACTGAAACCAAACAATCATGGCATGGAAATTGTAATGTGTTAATGTATCACTTGAATTTGTTCATATTGTACTCTAAATCAGAAGAAACAGCAGAAACACATCATTGCATACAGACTAACAAAACTGCTGGCACTGACAGTTATTCAAATGCTTCCAAAATTTGACAAGTGCAGTCCCTCTTTTTGATCAACTCTAACTGTGTGTTAGTTCTTTTGCTTGTCCTCCTCATAGCCTATCTTCTTTTCTATTAAAACAATAATTTTCCCCAAGTCTTGCTTGCTTCCTAACATACAGACTTCCAGTAATGCTGCACTTTCATAGTAGCATATCCACATGGTGCAAAGTGATGAGCTGCGAAAGTAAGCTCACATGCATACATCTCTGGTTTGACTACGAAGAGTAAGTGAAAATCAAGCCATTTTGATCTACATCAAAATGCCAAGTAACCTCAGGTTTCTGCTGACAAAGGTATGGTTCCAGGGAACCTTACAGACCCATTATTTTTGTTTCAGTTGGATTTTTGGTGTGTTTGTTTTGCTGTTGACATCCAAAACAATCATGAAGCTATTAACTTAAGGCCTTTCCTGATCATTCTTCTATTAATAAAAACTGAACTGCTTGCTGTGTTTCAGCCATGATTATTTTCCTTTAAATGGATCCGACGCCTTTAGATAATCTCTGAGCACTCAGAGCACATGGAGATTTCAGATAACAGCAGGTGGTCAGAGTCCAGGCAGAGGGAGTTGACACAGAAAGGACTTGCTGGGCTAAGGGAAGATTGGAGGCATATCACAAGGCAGAGTGTACTGACTCTGTGGAATTGGAACAGACTTGTCTGGGGCCTGCATATGACAAAGCTGAAGGTACAGATAGGAGAAGCAAAAGGTACTGATAGGGAAGCTACAGACAGGTAACAGTATAATAGGGGAAAGAATAAGTAAGAAACAGAAAACTACAGAAGAACATTGTAGAACATTTCTTTTTTGAAGGCTGCTATGAAGCTTGTTCTCTGGCTTTTTATGAGAGCGTTACAGTGAGGAACATTGATGGCAACAAGTGTCACAAAAATTACAGATTATTCATATATCATTTATATAAAACTGTTTTCTAGAGAGGTAAAATCATTTTTCATTCAAAAATATGGATTATCACTTACAGAGTATCTGTCTTCTGTAGTAGCTCCCCTTATGTTTCGCCACCATTTCAAGCAGGTGTCATTAAAAATTAACACATTATTGAAAGCTTCCTTTACTGCAGAAACAACAAAAAAGGGAACAATTATTACAAAGACTTAACCCTCTATGTTAGTAGATGAGAACAAAGGAAGATTTTTATTTTAATTCTATCCTGAGGAGAAGGCAGAACCTCGTATTTTTTTCAAATGAATATAGTAAATAGAGCAAGTATTTTTCCCAAGATAATGGCTTTTGGAAAAAAAACCAACAAGCATGCTATTTGGAAAATCGAGACAAGATTTATTTGTCTCAGAATGAGGGAGGGTGTAATGACAAACATCCAGTGGTTCAGACCCTCTGATGAAAATTAAGTTATCACAGAATCATTTGTCACAGCTGATGCCCTTTAGGAATAAGCTCTTCAGGGAAAAAAAAAAAAGTGGATTCCAAAGATGATTATTTCTCAAGGTCTGTCTCATTAGAATTAGTGTGTCAGAAGGCAAGCCTCAAATTTCCATGACCAGAATATTACAGAACCCTGCAGTTAGAACATGCCTTCTCTACAATTACTGAAAAACTGTCCGAACACTGCTCATCAGTGCTAAACATAGGAGCATTATCTACAATGCTCACATCTCTTAGATCAGTATCACACAGTTCAGGAACAGTGAACTCTCCCACAGAACTGGTTATCCAGGCAAGGAATGGAAAACAGTGAGCACTGTGCCACAGGCTGAAGTTCTGGCACGTAGCCAGCAATGGCACCATATCCTGCTTTAGTCAAAAGACAAATCCTGAAGAAGCAATTCTGCCAAGCCTTTCTGAAGGGCACTTACAGTCACTGCTTTGTTTGATCATAGATTAAATGACTACAGTGAGTAGAAAGAAAAGCATCTCTCTTGAGAAAAACAGGATGGTGGTAGCAGCTACATTTGTGCAGTCAGCATAAAGAAAGATACAGTCTAGGAATCAGCCTGTTATCTTGTCTGCAAGGCTCCAAACAACTCTATACCACAGTAAGTTCTACTAGCACAGCAAACACAAAACAAGACCTACCCTTTGTTTGAACTGCTACAGTAACTGAGACACTGATGTTTGTGGAAGAGATGGTAGTAATATTCACCACGTAGTTACTGCCAGAGTTGAGATCTAAACACACCTTTGGATTATCTTCACTCGTAGTGATGTTAAGTATCATATCCTCTGAGAACGTCTTCTCATCCCATTTTTGGCCAAGTATATGAAACTATTAAAGGATTAACAAAAGCAATACTGTGATCGTATGTAGCTCCCCAAAATTCAGAACACTGGTTTAATTAAGCCTTGAAAACCTGGGAAACGCCTGTTTTAAAATATCAGCTCAACTGAAAAAACAGGATTGTGACCAACTGTTCTGGTGCAACAAGATGACTTTGTAAATTAGATCTTTAATTTAATCTTGTTGTTAAAACAATGACTATGTTTTGTTTACTTCTACAACAAATAGAATGGATCTAAAACATGGACCCTAAAGACATCCCCAACACAAAAAGCAAGCTGTAGCAGAATATTCTTGTGTACAGACAGCATACAGCTGGAAACTACATTTGCTCACTACTTCCTGTTCATTTTTCTAGTTTTTCACTGTTGCTTTACAGAGCAGCATTAAGACTGAGCACCAAGCAACAATAAAAGCCAAGCTTTGCTCTGGTCTTCTCAGTACTGTGAAATAGAAACCTGGTATTTGTATGAGGTGAAGGAACAGACAAAGCTTATCTAGATGAGCTCAGGGCAGTCCAGTCCAGCCTGTGTTCTGAGTTTCATGGCATGTATCTACGTACACATCATCCTCAGTTTTGACTATTCTGAAGGGTCTTGCTAAGAACTGATTTCAGGCAGAAGCAGGTACACAGACCACACTGCAACAGAGATCCACAGTTTGCCAGTAACCACTGGGTACAATGAAAAGCATTGGTTTTGAACCGTAAAGATGATTTGGAACTTCTTTTTTCCATCTCACTGATGTTCAATAAAAGCACTCAAACTAGAACTACATTGGTTTATCACACAGTAGAAGAAAGACAGGTTTTCCAAAATCATCACCTAACTTCAAAATGCATTTTCTGTATTAATCTCCCCATCATGGAGATCCTAAGTAATCCCATTTTTATTTTTTCCGTATTTGGCCCTCAGCACAAGAAGGTCCTGAACCTATTAGAATGAGTTCAGAGGACGGCCATGAGGATGATCAAGGCGCTGGAGCACCTCTCCAGTGAAGACAGGCTGAGGGAGCTAGGGATGTTCCGTGTGGGGAAGAAAAGGCTCCAAGGAGACCTTCTAGTGCCTAAAGAGGGCCTACAGGAAAGATAGGGAAGGACTCTTTGTCAGGGAATATAGTGATAGGACAAGGAGTCATGGCTTTAAACCACAAGACAGCAGATTTAGATTAGATGTAGGTAGGAAAATCTTCCCTTAGAGGGTGGTGAGGCCCTGGCACAGGCTGCCCAGAGAAACTGTGGATGGCCCATCCCTGGAGGTGCTCAAGGCACCTGGATGGAGCTTTGTGCAACCTAGTCTAGTGGGAGGTGTCCCTGCCTATGGCAGGGGGTTGGAGTTAGATGGGCTTTAAGGTCCATTCCAGCCCAAACCAGTCCATGATTCTGTATTTGGTCATGCTCAGAAGAATAACGTGCCTCTGGGCTGTTGTTATTCCGAAAACATGGGAAATCTTGCATTGTTTTGGATTTCAATAATTGAACTATTTGTTTCTAAGAATGTGTATCTTAACTTTTATTCTTACTTTTACAGATGACAAAAATAGTAATTATAAAGGTTGCTTTCAACTTCTAAGAAAAACAGTTCTAAAACTGTTGAAATGTAAGGTGGTTGAATCTCTCAAGCAAGGCACAGTGTGTATATATATGTACCTTGCATCTCTAAAACAAGTTACATCCAGTATCTCCAAGTGATAGGCTGTTTACTTGAAACGTTTGCCTCACAGATAGGGACAGAGACCATGTTGTGCAATGTTTTCTATGTCAATGTGACCTCCAGCTCTAGAACGGAACTTTCACTAAAATACAAATTTGTGCTGAAATGCTTCTTATAGTTTCAAGGAAATATTTAGATACTTCAGCTGTTGGAGTCAGTTCCCAACAGCTTTTGAGTTTTTCAAGTAACACTGGGACAAGTATATGTTTCTTTCCTAACCCAGTTACTTTTAGGGTTCTGGGAGGTGCACTGGAAGAGGAAGCCAAGAACTTACAACACAAACCAAACCCATATAACTGACTTCCACTAATGAACACCAAAATTAACCAGGACAAAACTACTCCCAGTCTCAAATACTGTCCCCCACTTACTGTGTAAGTTTCCTGCACTCCTCGTCTTCCAGTTTTTCTTTGCCATTTCATGCAGGTTTCATTGAATATGGACAAATTACTGAACAATTCCTCCTCTGTGACCAAAACACAACCACAGAACAACAACAGTGATTATTTCTCATGCAAATTTTAATATATTTGAATATATTTGGAGCAGCAGTTTATTTATTCCTTTTACCTGTTTCTTTCATAAAGGATAAATAAAACTAAGCAGGCAGGAGTTCTGTAGCAAGTCTTCCCTTAACTATTGTGGCTCCTAAAATTAAAATACAATGCTAAGTGAAGAAGTATGTTCTGAGCTAATGACTGCAAGGTACTTAAACACAAAGCCAACATTACATGAGGTAACATGAAAAAGAAAACCAAAAGGCTTTGCTGGTTTGCATTTTAATGTAGAACAATTTTAATCTAACAGCTTTATAGATCTTGAAGAGGGTGTTAAAACTGAATTACAGTATCCTGAAAGCAAAGGAATAAGCTCATTCACTCCAGCAGACCTCTGATATATTTCTGCTTATCGAAGTATGTGTATACTACAACACTGCTTCTTACACAAAGATCTTCATTACGTACTGTACTAAAGACCTTGTTCTTTCATTCTGGGCAACCAATCCAGAAGAAAGAGATTTTGCTCAGCTTTAGGTGTTTCTCCTAGTCATACTAAACCAGACTTGTACCATATGTATATATTCCTGTATGCCTGGCCAAATGAAGTCTTTTATTAAAGTGTGCTTATGTCTGTACTGCAACCCTAAAAACAATGAGCAATGCCCTAGTTCAACTACTACTGTCACGTGTTCTATACTTTCCTTGAATTTCGGTGCCAGCATCTTGACCCCGTGAGATGCAACAGTCTGCCTTTATAAGAATAAGCCACTCACAAATGAACTTGAAGACTTTGTAGACCATTGAATTGCATGGATTAGAAGTCATGTTAAACTGCAGACAAAAGCTCAAACTGCTTTGAAAGATCTGTCCATAAGAAAAAGAGACTACCAATAAGCCAACTAAAAACAAACAAAAGAAAACCCTCTGAACCCCACTCCTCTGAATACAACCTACATTAAAGCATTTTAGAAAACCTGTGCTAGACTGGAAAAGAGCTGGTTTTTTTTATTTTTATTTTTTATTTTTTTGGCTGAACAGACATTTTAGTTCTTTGTTTGGGCTTCCATTTTAAAAAGCTTTCTACATTTTTTTCTTGTATTATAATAAATAAAATTAAATGACACAGCCACACTAAAACTTTTCACACCAGACCAGATTAAAGGAATGAAACCCACAGAACTAAGCAAACAGGGAGTATAGTTCTAATAACCAGCATCAGAATCCTCAACATACCTGTGTTAATTTACAAATTATTTGAGATTTGGTTTGTGTCTCAGAGAAAAAACACAGCCAGAAAGATCTACTCATCCATTCTTTTTTTAGGCAGCTCTCTCACTGCTGTCATCAGACACGGAGCAGTTGCATTCACATGACAAGATAATCAAATATCCTCTCAGAGCTAAGAACAGAGCTCGTTCTGGTCACAATTTAGATTGACAGCAAAGGTATTTGCTCTTCTCCTTGCCTTTGCTGTCCTTCAGATATACCATTACTTTATCCTGCTGCTGTGTTTTCTTATCACATTCACCACATGACCAAGGTCATGCAAATCCAAGCTCATACAGATTCTAAACTAAAAGCCACTGAGAATATGAAGGGAGTTTATATAACGGCCTTGGTTGATACTTTGGAAACATTCACACAGAAGTTGATGTAATGCCCTGGAGTAAAGGCAGGCACAGCTCAGGGCCTGTCTTCTATAAGTACACTTCATTACCATTTCATAATTGTGTTTTCATAAACGTCCCTCTTCTGCAGAACAGAAGAAAAAGGATCTGCATGCCCTCTCAAACAATTTTCCTTGCAGTTGGCTGTGTGATTCATTGCATTTAAATGCTTACTCCTATTATTTGTTTTGCAGCAATGACTAGAAACTCTGCAGTATTAAGACAGCTGTACCAACACATAACAAAAGAATATGTTCAGTTATTGTATTCTTTAAATCAGACACACTTTCATTAAAAGACTGGATGGCAACAATGACTCATTAAAGAGCAGCCAGAGGGAAAATATTTACATATACATTAAATTTGAATTAAAATGCAAAACAAGTAAAAAATATATAACCTCCGAGACCACTCAGCAAAAAAATCAAGCACTTGATTCACAAGTTTATAAAATATACTGAAAAAAAAAAGAAGTTAAAGAGCCAAACAACAAAAAAGTGACTATGTATTCAGGCATAAACAAACATTATACAATGACCTTCTTGGAAGGGAGAAAACAGTCAGTAGCATTTTGTTCTGTAATGACATGTATCTGTTCTGCCACGCTTTCTGCACTTCCCAAAGGAAAAAGTCCCCATACATTTACCATACATCTCTGGCATAGATGGCAGACTTTTCCCCAAAAGTTTGCACTCTGAATGAGTAGGAGTGAGAGAATACAAAACACTGTAACATGCACAGAAAGCCCAGCACCAAAAAAAAAAAAAAAAAAAAAAAAAAAAAAAGTCCTGGGCTTTCTGAAGAGGCTGATCTTCCTCCCTTATTCTGATTACACACTCTTAGATTGGACTATCAGATATACAACAATGGCTTGATTTAACTTTAATCCTGGTAAAATAAACACAGTATTTAGTAACAGAACCAAGGTATTTATAAAAAAATATTCTCTCACCTAGGTAGAAACGGGTTTTCAGGCTGACTTGTTCTCCTATGAAATCTAAGAGTGCCAGTCTCCCAGAGTTTGGAACTCCCCCCGTATGAAAAGCACTGCCTAGACTCTGTGAGATGTCTTAGCAGACAATGGCACCTAGTCTTTAGCGTATCCCATTTTACTCCATGTCTTTCACTCAGACTCACAATGGGTTGCGAGAATGGAGTCTCAATTTTGCCGTGCTTCAGCACTAAGAAATTTCAACTTGCAATTAACCAAGAAGGCCACTGGATGCCACTGTTGCTCAGCTGACCTTCAGGTTACCTTTACAACCTCCATCCCATCCCTAGGGAATCGATCCTAAAAGCAGCATGCAAATGGCTGGGGATCAGAGCAGCAGGGTGTGAAAAGATCCTGGATGAGACACTGAAAGATAAATCTGGGAGAGGGCTGAGTCTCAAACAACACCTGGCTGTCAGCTTCCAGGCAAGGCACAAATGGGAAAACACGGTAAGCAAGCAACAAAGTGATTTGTCAGCGCAGCGAGCACTTGAGGGGGAGAAATCATGCTAGGAAGTAACTCTAAGAATAAAGGAAGATTAATGTCTTCTTCGCTCTGCTCTTAAAAGCCCTGCTAGGAAGAAGGGCCTCTTTCTGTGCTTGAGTGCATGGAAAAATGTTCATATTAATTACAGCCAGTGCATAAACACCTGAAATGTCACACTGTCCTGCCTTTGCCCTGTGCTGTATGGATCAACCTTAATCTTCAGCCTTTCCAAGTTCAGGTGCCAGCAGTATTACTTGCTGAATCAGAATAACAAATAACACTCAGACAACTCTATGTCCAAACAGTTAGCAGTCATTAAAAGCACAACTTCTTCCACATACACCATTCATTCATTAGTCCTCAGCTGAAAGAGCACTTGACTGCCATTGACCTGAGCTTGAGATACATTTTACCAGTAAAGTATTCCTGAACTTGCATGAAAAAATGCTATTTAACAGAAAGCAGACAGAACCAGCTCTCATCTGTCATCTCATCTTTTGCAAGTAGCTAGAAGACCATCCACACAGGCGAATTCATGTACAGAGATTTTCCCACCCATCCTTGCACATACACACATTTTAGAGGAAAGAAAAAAAAAAAAAAGTTGTCTTTTTTGTATGTTTTGTGTTTTCAATCCTGTAAAAGCTGTGAATAATTCTGCAAATGCCATCTGCTACTAACATGCAATACACATATGTTCAGACACAGAAATGAAATGTCTGCAAGTGTATTTCAAAGGGAATTTCTACTCAGACTGTTTCAAGGCCCATGTTCCATGGCAAACTCATCTTGCACAGTACCATTTGCAGGCATTTTTACAATTCATTTTACAAAGAGGTATCTTCAGTTGTACATTTCAGGATAGCATGATTTTTAAGAGGTTTTGTCATTTTCAGTAACACACTTGCTTCCAGTTTAATTAGGATTGAAAATTTCAGCAGGTTTCCTTCTACCCCTAAATTTATATAGAGGAAACTCACAAAAAAAAAAAAAAAAAAAAAATAAAAAAAAAAAAACAGCAAAACTGCAGGCAGGGACAGTCATTTAGGAAGACAGACAGATAGCTAATGATTTACTACTTCCTTCACCTAAAAATGTTACCACGAGGCAATAATTGAAGTGTTAGGAGTACAGTAATTGAACCAGACTGACAAAAATGTACAGAGATACAAATGTAAGCACACGTAAAAGAACACTGTATCAGTCAATGATGTCGATTAGATGGGATTACCTAGATGGGAACTAGAAATGCCCATGATTTACTCCCCAGGTAACAGACATTCTGGGGACTGCTATTTGCCATCACAAACTGAGTAATAGTTAATTTGGTTTCAAACAAACAAAAAGACTAAATAGCCCTACTGAGCATAAAGCTACATTTTTAATTTATTTTTTTAACATCACTGGGTTCTATCACTTTGTTTTAAGGACCAGCAACTACTAAAACACAGATTCCACATGTGCTTTTTCCAGGCAATTAAAAACACATCAGATTACCATATACCTGGATTTAACTTATCAAATTAGTCCTTTAAAACAGCTCAGGCCAATCAGATCCTTTTCACTGATGACTACAATTATTCCAATAGTCTGATAGGGTTCTTAATCCTACTGGGCATTAAATCAATGCCCACAGATGTGAGTGACACCTTTCCTATTAAGCTTGCAACTGTTGACATGAATTATTTACAAGTGGCTAGGAACAGAAATTAGTAGGAGAGCGATCATTAACCCATTCACTGATGTATGCAAATTACTGACACCACCACAGAAACATCCCAGCTATTTTTATGTATCATCCCTACATTGTACAACTGAAAACGTAAAACCTGACATCTAGCTAGAGGGGAAAATACCACTGAGATTAATGAAAAAGCACAGGAAAAAAGATTAAGGACAAAGCATGGGAGAAAAAGGGAAACTGAAAGCAAATGAAAAACAACTATGATTAAAAAAGAACCTCTCAGTTGCATGGAAGTTATCTTTGTTTTGGGTCTGCAGTTAAATTATACCTAAAAAGATAGTCCTGCCCTATTTATTCCAGATTCAGATTTTGTTTTTTATTTCTTTCAATACTTTTCACAAAATAAAAGGATTCATTTCCTCTTTTGCAAGGTTTTAAAGTGCACAGTGTGAACAATCTCTTGTGCCTTCTCTGAGCTGATTCATCAAACTGCTTGCTCCTCCTTCTAAGCCTTCAGAACTCAGAAGTATTTATAAGGAATCAGCATATATGTAGCAAGTATCCACCATCCCTTAGGATTTTCAGCAATGGCCTACAATACACATTTACTAGGATGTGGCTCAAAAATAACACATATTCCCTTGATGCTTTTAAGATATTAATTATCGTAATATTCAAGTTCCACATTATTATCTCAACACAATCACCAGAGTTGAAGATGCGCAGCTAAACTCTTTGTAGATGGTGAGCCACAATACAGAGAAATGAAACAGAAAATTAAGCTTCAGTGAAAGAGAGACAGCTGGTGTTGCGTTGAGTAAGGAGCACTGTAAAAAAGAGCGTGCACATACACAGTTGTGACACTGAAGAAGCTCCAATATCAGGATCAGATGCAATGTGTACTGGTATAGAGAACAAGGGAAAACTCCTATTTGAGTTCCAGGATCACGACCTGTTGGGACTGAGTCATCTCATTCTCTGTGCATAAAAATCCTACAAACTGCTGACAGCCCTTACTGCTTAACACTACTGTGGAAGGCAACTCACAACTGATCAGTAAGAAACCTGTGCTGTCAGACTTAGCATAATAGTGAAACTGAGGTCACATTTCCCTCATAGCTTTTCCCTCAATGGCTTTTTACCAGAAGCTATTTCTTACTGACAGAGTTTTGAATGCTTCACCAGTAACGTGCATCCCCTTCCCACACAGGTCAATCCACTCTTTTTACATATCCATGTACTTTTCCCACACATGTACAGCAGTTGCGTCTGTTGCAAGGACAGCATTTCACTTAACTTATCCAAGACACTTTAATAAATGCATTTCTAAAAATACAGCAAATAGGGTTACTGGAAACGTATTTCAATATTGAGACGCTATTCTTTAAAGCAAACTTGTATTTTCTTTTCTTTCGATAAAAATAATGAAATTGGGTAAACTGTTTTCCTTTCTTAGGCACTATATTGTCACTACCCACACCAATAGATGGTGAACACAGTATTGAATACTAACTACCTCCACAGAAAACAGACAGAGAAGGAGTTTTCTGGGATCGGAATAATGAGGAGCAACTAACCCAGCATATGTGGTCAAACATTTGCGTCAAAGCTCACTAAAAGACAGGAACAACTTATTTTACACTTGCCTGTTTCCTCTCCCTGCCCATCTCAAAAAAAGAACCCTTACAGACTTGGTAATGACATACACTCCATTTGCAAGTGAAGATTTAGAAGCAAGCATCTCAGATGCATAACCAAGGCACAAATCACCTTTTTTTCAGGCCTTCTCACTGCTATGATGAATCTACTCAACAACAAAAAAACAGAGCAGGAAGGTTTCATTTCATACATTTCCGTTTTAGAAAAAATGCAACTGTAAATCTCATGTTACCTTGTGTAACATTTCCTGTTCATACCTAGAACAACCTCTCCAGCTAATACAAATATTACTACCAATAAAGCTCAGGTTTGTCAATTTCTTCTCTGAAATTCATGAGGTAAAAAAAGAAGCTTCTTGTCTTAGACTATCTTTTATTCCACTGCTCCATGCTATTGTGCATTATAGCCAAACCCTTCCGTTACACAAATTGAGTCATTATTCTCATAAGAGCATCTTATTTTCACTCTAAGAGCATCTTATTTTCACTCTAAAAAAAATTCCCAGATTTACCAAGGAATGTTCTGCTACAAAAATAACTGAAACCATGCATTCCTACACGCATTTCCTACAGAGGAAAACAGCAATTTTATTTCATTTGAAAGACACTTCTTACTGCTAATGAATGTCAAAACATAGTAGTTTAAGAAGTTGGGAGACTTTTGTACTACTTTCTTATTTATGATTTTTTTAAAATATGTCTGGACTAGTTAAGCTATTTTTTAAAAGTGTTTCCATGCTACTTGTCCATAGCTATGACCTTTATTTGCTGTCTGATACAACAGCTAGAGTTGGAGTTCACTCTTCTCCCTCTCTGAAAGCCCCTGCTGAAATCCACAGTAAACCTGCAAGTGCAGCCCCTTCAAAGCTTTACTATGCTCAATGCATTCAGAAAGAAGACTGACACAAAGTATGAATCATGACTTCTAACATCAGCAATTCCATTTTTATTAGGGCACTAAAAAAGTCAGAGACCTGTTTGTCTGCGTGCTCATTTTAAGTGATGTCACACAGTTTACATTTGCAGTGAGTACCCAAGACATCAAGTGAGGCAAGAAAGGCCACACTCTATGTAAAGGTTTGGTTTTGTGAGGTGGAAGCAAACAAAGTGGTCAAAGGGACACTTCCAGACCCTTTGGAAAACATATGGCTGCTGCAAAACTATAGGACCATTACCATCTGCAGAAGACAGCAATGCTACTTAAAACCAAGAGAATGACAGTCATCAAGATACCTCTTTCATACAGAACAATACCAAGGAGCACAACTGTTGGAGTCCAAAACACCTGCTAATTCTTAGCCATTATTAAAATGTCATTACATCCTGTTTTCAAGCCCACAGTATGACAGCACCTTTCTTACTGATCTCCCTTCTCAGGATTTGTTCTTTTGTAAGACAATCCTCCTGGAATGAAATTTTGAGAAGCCAGACATGCAGGCTGGAAAGGTCCCCAGACAAACTGCAAATAATTTTTACTCTGAGTATGAGGAGAGAAGAAAAGAAAGGAGTTTTCAAGTCCATTGCCCCTACTATAAGGTTGACCACAACAAGAGTATCAGGCCCAGAAGATAATATTATGAAATGCCACCTTCTCAACCAATGATGTTCCCCTGTCTTTTAGGGCATAGTGTTCTCAGTGCAGGAATCAAACTCCATTTGCATTTGTCCTTTTCTGTTTGAAATAAAAAGCAAGGCAGATACAGCAAGGTCTAACCATGACATTCATTAGAAATCTCTGTATGGCTACCATTCTCTTCCTTGCCTTTTCTGTCTGGAAGTACTATCATGTTCTCTACATTGCAGATTAAAAAGGCGTATCTTGCTTTCCACCTACCTTACCTTCAGAACAAGAATTAGAAACTATTTAAATAGCACACCCCTACAAAAATTTCCTTCAGTAGTATTTACCTTTGCATACGTAAGTAATATTCTCCCATTCTTGATCCATTGTGCATTCTGAAAAATTCCTGTCTCCATTGAAATAATATCCTTCTTTACACCGATAGTACACTCTGCTCCACAATGTGGTAGAGTTATCCCAGATCATTTCTGTGTGTGGAATCAGCAAAGGTCTGCCACAGTCTATTTCTGGAACAGAGAAAAAAAAATACAACAAAACCTGAAAATGGAAACAAGGATGGCCTGTCAAAGAATTTAAGGAGATTTGAATAGTCCCAGCAAACACCACTTCACATTTTTTTCACTTCCTAATGACTTCTAGAAGTCAGGTCAGTGTTTCAGAACCTGGAATTTCATGAGTTGAGAATTTATAAAAAGGTGGAGCATTTATTCTTCAAGATTAATAGTAAAATAAAACAACATCCTGTTTTGAAATGGAGAACAAGGATCTCTAAGCAAATTTTTAGAAACAGAGCTATCTTCCCACAATACTCCACCATGTTATTTCTTTATTTTTCCAATCATTAGTAACCATAGAGCTGAAAAATGGTACGTGGTCCAAGGAGAGACATGGAAGAACAGCATCAAGAAGCTTATGTCCCATTGCCAGTGGATTTAACACAAACTTTGAAAAAAGAAGAGGCTGCTACAGACAAGCAGAAACAGTACTTCAGGGGGGAAATCTGATGAATTGTTCAGACCTCCAGAGAAGTAACTAGAAAGATATGGTAATCTGCTTCAAAATTAGTTAATTTACTTTACTGTTTTCAATGAGCTATAAGAATTTAAAAAAGAATATCAAATCAATGGAAGAATATTATTTGGGGTTAAGATTCCCTTTCTAATTAGTAAGGAACCTTAAACCCTAGTTCTGCATTGCTTCATTTATGAAAGCAAACTATGTAAGAATTAAAATCTTATCTTCACTAAAGCTTAAACACAGAAAACAAGGCTTTTAATCCTCTTCATTAAATGATCAGAAGTGATTCTGAAATTCTGCTTGAGAAAAAAAGGAAAATAAAGTAAAAAATGAAGACTGTAGAGTAAAAGTTAATCGTATGTATTGCAATGTGGAATACACCTACCATACGTACCTGTCCATATGCCAATGTGTATGAATGTGTGTATCAAGTACAAAACACCAAAAAAAGCTTTAGAATAACTAATTTACATGCATAGAATGTTAACACATAGAAGAACAGTATGTGCTGAGATACAAAAGTTACTGCTCCTTAACTTCAGCTCTCTGCCTACAGCTATCCAGTAATCAGACTGAAAAGCAGAAATGTGGAAGTACATCCATGTGTAACACAGACAACCTTTTATTTAAAGTGGTAACCCTGAACAAGAATATTAAGAAGATTTTAATAACAGAGAGTGGCTGAAACACCATTTTTAAAAAATGACTACATTTGATTGCAATGAACATAAGACTTGGCCTCACAGGACTGAGCTGATGAGATATTAATTGTCCTGCAAATGGAATGCTGAAGTGTAAAAATGGAATGTCAGTGTAAAAACTGACTAAAACTGTACTTAACCTCAGGTCACATAGTCATTAATATTAGCTCAATAGTAACCATACGCTACACATTTTGCTGGGTAAAGCACTTTTTCTTTTAATGTTACATTCTGTTTCTTTCTTAACAAGGAACTTGTTAGGCTACATTCTTCCAAATTATTAAAACAGAAGGGATTTATGAGTTATGTCAAGTAACAACAGCATGGTTCAGCAATCTCAGTCAGCAACCGGAAGATGTATTGGCATTTTAAGGAGAAGCTAACTGCTAATAATGATTCAATTTCTGAGTAGTGGCTTTGACCACAGAATAGATACTAAGCTAGGAAATAGCAGCAGTTTTGGCTGAATTTTCATCTCATGGAAATCCCAATGTCTAACATGCAAAAAATACTGAAAATGTAGCTCTTGTCCCTAGAATATTAATTTTTAAAAATTCCTGCAACTTCATTTACAACACAGATTAAAAACTGCTTAAAATATGGCTGTTGTTTTGTGATTGTACTTCATGTGCCAGAAAACCATATAAACCAAATTCCCAGAGAAGGTGTCTCTATCTGATGACTGGGTGACTGCTATTTATACTAATGGCTGAAACAGTATCTATCCTAATTAATCCAAAGGCAGATACGATTTACCTTTGCATACCAAATCAGTGCCATCCCACTGTCCTTTGGCATTACAGACTGCAGTCTGATTGCCACTTGCAATAAAATAACCATGAACACAACTGTAAGTAACTTTACTTCCATACGTGGTCTTGCTTGCAGATGCTGGACGTGCATTTAGGATAAAAGGTGGAACCCCACAGTCCACACCTATGGAGAGGACAGAAGAAGAAAATGAACTGTTCTGCCCAGAAGTAATGATGGCTGCAGTCCCATTTATCAGGTTCATTTGCTGTTATCAATTCTCTTCCCCCCCAGTCACCTATTTCTCTCTGAAGTCCTCTGCGATACTTCTACCACGGCTGACAGAACTGCATCTACACTGGAGCTGCTTCCAAACTGAGTGAGTTCTGTTTGTCTTTCCCTCAGCATGTCATGCAAGTCTGTGACTCTTTCCTCAACCTGGCTGCTAATATAAAGAGAATGTCCTGGGTTTTTATTATCCTTATGAATCTCCTGCTGTTGCAAACCGTATTAAGGGTGATCTTCTGATTCTATGCCATTTACATGAGTCAGAGGGAGGCAGACAAGCAGAAACTCTTTAGAAACTGAAATTTTTAGAAGTACAGAGAGACCAGAGAAATGCAAAGCCATAAAAAGGTTGCAACATGAGACAGAAGCTTCTTATTAAAGCAAGAGTCTACATGATGTTCAAAACACACTGTAATTAATAGCTGCTCTATTCACAAACACACTAAGTTGGCATTTACAAATACACAAAGAAGTAGCACAAAAAAGCAGTATGTTTGCTATGATGTCAATTTTTCTTAAGCAAGCAACTGTCTAAAAGGCTTTCATTTAGCATGACAAAACACCATGATTCAACTGTTTAACTATGCCTCTCCACATACACAACTTCCCAGAAAATTGACTTTTCACCTCAGATTTTTGTTATTAATATTTAAAGGAAGCTGTACTCTTAGAAGACACATTTTACATATATTTAAATCAGAAAAGGAGTCTGTTCCACTTTCAGTGACTTAATGCAAAGTCAGACATCTTACCAAGTTTGGCCTAGCATCAACGATCAGTTTTATCATCACATAAAATAAACTCCTAAATTAGCATAGGAAGGAAGAATGAAGACAAACTTATTGATTTTGTGGAACAAGACAACATTACACCTGGCTAGGAGAAATTCTTCAGTTAGTTGTGATAAGGACTCATCAGAGAAATTGTCAGAGCTTAAGGTGCCTTTACTGATAGAAAGAAAAAAAAATCAGGCATGCTAGTTTTACCAAAAGAGAAGTTCTACTTGAAATCCAGGAAAAGAACTTGCAATACAAAAGGGAAATAGTCATTTCAGACTCATGGGTTGTTTCATGGGTTCTGAGGTGTTTTATTTCGTAACAACTGGAGTGTGCTCAGAAACTCCAAGCTGACCTGTTTGACTGCAGGAATTCAAAAAGTAACATGACCGAAATATCAATGAAGAATTATTTATAAAAAAAATAATGGTATCAATAGTTCACAAGAGCTGCATTCCACAGACTTTATTTCAGGGACCTTTTGAGACTTTGGGCACTTCCTTTTTGTTTTTTAATTCACTGTCCTTAGTTGCAGGAAAAATATTATTTCAATTCCTTTATTTTCAATGTCAATGTATTTTGTTACTTAGCAGTAACTGCTACTAATAATATAACATTAAATTCTTTAACCTTTTCTTTCTCATGAATTTTCTAGTGCTGTTTAATACTTCACTTTTTCCAGACATTATCCTTTAGCATCCTTTTTCTTATTCATACACATGTCCATAAATACATTCTGTCCACTCTCTAAAAATAAAGGAAGCAGGAAAGAACTGTACACCACTCTCTTCTCTAATTGATCATTTTCAGGATGACAATCTTCCTCTCCCCTGTACAACTGTTAAACTTCTCTTATCTAGCACTTCTATTGTTAGTTAGCTAACGTGCAGACTTTCGGTCTAATCACAAGAGGAACACAGAATCCTGCATTGGTAAGCATTTCACCAGAATGAACAATCAGAACGCCAAAGCAAATAGAAATTTTTAAGAAGCTCGGGAGGAAATGCATGCTTCAGATATCCAGAGATGCTGCTTCTGCAACTACAGTCAACCTTTGGAAAAAGCTGCACAAGCTGTCAGAGAAATCTTGTCTTTGCCTGAAAGGTCACTGATACCTTCCACCTCAGTGGCCTTTCCCACAAATTGCTACAGTAGTCTAGATGCTTGCTAGGCCTCAGCTCACAGACACAAGAACACACTGTGGCATCTGTAAAAAATCAATAAACTCCCCCCCCCCCTTTTTTTTAAGCTATGTCTACTGCCTTTCACAAACACACCTTGCCATCCATATACCCATCCATATACCCCTTTAGTAGAGAATTTAGGAAAGATTTGAAACTACAAAAACTCTTCTCACCTTTACAGTGTAAAGCGGCAGGTTCCCAAGCTTCATTTGCAGTGCAATATGAGAACTTTGCCTCATCGCTGTAAAACCCTTCTTCACATTCATAATGAACCGTACTGCCGGGTACCAAGCTGTAGTTTCCAACAATGTAGCCATGCTCCATTTCAGGAGGGGAACCACATCTAATTTCTGCAAAAGAGGGTTAAGAGCCTTCACAGCACAAAAAAACACAACAGACAACCACTTTAAAAGATGCCAGGACAGCTGCATCAAAAAGCCCGCCTAGCTTGATCAGTCTGAGAGGTCACCAAAGGACAAGATGAAAGCTAAGGTGATGCTGTGGCCATGGTCTGAGGAACACCGTGATCCAAGTACTGATCTACATCTTTACTAACATACAGCTGGAGCCATGCGCAACACCAAGTTGTGACAGTCTCATTACAGCAGTGGCAGAATTATTCTTCAACCTGAGAGGCAAACTTCAGGCCCTAACACAGACAGCTTTTTTTCCTCATGCACAGAGAAAGCAAGGTGCTACAGACAGGCTGAGATCAAACGCTCTGCCCCTCAGTCCCTACAGCCCACTGAACCAGCCTGGGGGCACACACAGAGTTCCTCCACTTCCCCAGGGGCACGCACAGTCAGCACCAACACACCACGGTTGGTGAGAGGCAGGGCGCTGCAATTCTGGTATAACAAAGCAGAGCATCCCAGCTGGGAAAACTGGGCAAACTACGGGCAGTGAGTTTTACTGATGGTTCTTGCAATGACTGCTAAAAGAGCTGGCAGCTCCTTCCAGCTGGGTTCTTCAGGTACTCTGACAACTACGGTAAAACTGCTAGTCCTTTGCATCTGTGAAAACTAGAGAGAAAAGGAGGAAGAGTTTCACACTGAAAAATTTTTTGTTTTGTTTTTTTTCCCCTCACAGCAAGATAAACAGTGCAGTTTATTCATGCAGGTGACAAAGTATGTAACAGATGGGTAAATTATTATTTTATTATTCCTTTCCCCTAGGCTTATTTTACTCACTTGACCTTTCTCACAAGCTATTCATCCTCTCTTCCCTTCCCTTCAAGCAGTGTCATTACACAGGCAAGTGGATTATGCCATATTGCCTCCGTGTTCAGAAGTAACTATGTCACCTTTATGGCACTATTAAACTTTTCTGATGTTGCACATCTGAATGACTGCCAAGAGTCTGTAGCAATCACATCCCATGTTGACTCCAACATCTTGGTATTACTAGAAAAAGTTGAACCCAAGAAGAAGAAAAAAAAATAATCACACAACAGGTCAAGTCTGTAGAGAGGGCTTCTGTCCTGCTGCTTAAAAGCACAGGTCATAGCAGGTACTACCAGATCAAGACAGATTCAGTTTTACCTGCTTGCGCACACAGCATCCTCTCACCTTGGCAGGAAACTTTGTTCCCATCTGGATGAAACGAATGTGCTCCATTTTCTAATTTATAACCATCATTGCAATAACACTTGTAGCTTCCTTCAGTATTTACGCATCTTGTGTTGTGACCACACAGCCCAGACTCCTCACATTCATCTATATCTAAAAGTTCAGAGAAAAATACATGCACATCACTCCAGATTTTCATAAATTAATTACCATACGACCCAACTTCAAAACAAATACAGCATTCCCTGAACGGTTCTATGTAAGTCCTGTTTTTCTTCTGAGAAACAAAGGAGCTTATCATGCCTGGTGCTCAAGCATCTGGAAGGAGGAGACTCTCAGAATTTTGTAGCTAGCTGTCTTTAAAATGTTCTTTGTTTCACCTGAAAAATAGTTTCTAATATATTTCTTGCTACAGCAATTCCAGAAAAATCCCATTGCTACAAATATCTTAATCACAACAGTCCGTGAACTTAAGAAGGAGCAGACTAATACCTACATTAAACAAGACAAGGACTTTCCAGAGGGAAAGATAAGGATCATCTTATTTTCTTAAACCTAGATTATTTTTCTGGAGATATTATTGATTGTGTGACTTTGAAGCAGTAATTTATAGTAGCAGAGTAAAGAATGAAAAATTGAACCAATTAATAGCTGTTAGATGTCAAATAAGTGTTTGCATCACACAACAGAAAGTACTCTGATACAATTTCAGGAAGTAAGTTCTAAAATGACAAGAAAGACTTGTGCAGTAGAAAATGAAGTTCTGGACTCCTGGTGATCAAGATTCCTTGTGTGTCTACCTGTACAGTTCGTGCCATCGTTGGGAATAAAAGTCTTGTTGTTGTTAGAGGCCCGGTATCCATCAAGGCAAACACAGTAAAAACTTCCGTGTGTGTTGTGACACAGTGTGTGATTTCCGCAGATCTTGTTGGCTCCTATCTGGCATTCATCTTTATCTACAAGCACATTTAAAATACATCAGAGAGATATTAAAAATTAGATTACCCACCTCGTCTCGCTCATTCTTACGCAATCAGACCTCCCTTTGCTGTTTTTCTTTCAGAGTTAATTGTGAGGTAAACACCACTTGAAAAAAATGAGTATTTAGACCAATAGAGTTTGTTGTACCTGAACGAAACTATGAATGAAGTTTCAGGACAGAGTTCAAGTTGACCTAAGGGCTGTTGAAATCAAAGGGACTGTTCTTCTCTGTGCTTCCTTCCAGCATGCACACTGTCTGAAGCACTTGTGGAACATGTGCTGATCTCTCTCCACTCATTCAATGGGCAGAGAATTAACATGGCAAAACATACAGCTTATTGAAGTAACTGGGCCCCACGGGTGTCAGTGCTTGTGGAGGAAGGGGAAAAGATGGAATGGAAGGCATCAGAGGTTGAGGACTGGAAGGCATCAGAGGTTGAGGACTTTCCCCCCTTCGCAGTGGTAAACTATTACATTCACTCAGACAAATTATTTGATGTCAGCCTCTGATTCGCACACTGATTTGGCACGTATGAGATAGTACTAAAAGAATGGTATCAATTAGAGCCATAAAAAAGTGCTAAATAACACTCTTCATGTAAGATATTTACAGTTAAGAAATCTGTGAATATAGGCACACTATTATTACGAATAGCACTTCAGCTTATAAAGCTAATTTTTAATTGTCTGGTAACCTGACATAACTGAAAAAAATCAGTGAAGAATGCTAATTTTAATTGTCAGCTCTCTCGTCTAGTTTTCAGTTCATGATGATTGAAAAGAATATTGAGGTGAACCCGACTTTTTTTTTTGTTTTGAAGCTAGGATAAAAAATTATTCAATAATCCATTCCAATACACTGCATTTTGAAAGCAAATGTTTGATAAAAGCCCTCATTTTCTGAGACAAAATGAATTTACAGTTCTTCATTATAGATAAGAAACTGAATAAATCAAAAACCAAGTATAAAACAATACTTATATTCAGTATGAGTGAAGTACTGCTCACAGCTAGCCATTAAAAAAGAAAAAAGAAAACACATGCACACACCAAAAAACAACAAAACACAAAACAATCCACACATATTCTAGATTTTGGAATTTCTGCCACGAAATCAAAAATTTCTTATTGTATTTTGAAGAAGTTGGTAATATTACCCAAGAAAGGTCATTTTAAGAATGTACAATTTCCTGTCATTTTACTAACACATAGCCTACCTTGACAATGGGTTCTTCCATTCCCCACAAATCCATAGTTACAGATACAGACACTTTTTCCTTCAATTTGATGACATGTAGCATGAATGTGGCAAGTTGCGCAAACATCTGGAACTGATCGGTTCACAACTGCTTTAAAAACAAAAATAAACAGTTAAAACAAACAAACAAACAAAAAACCATAAAGTTGGTCTGCTATGGGTAAGTACAGAATTTCAGTTGGAGGTGAAATCCTGATCAGAGTACACTGAACAACATCCTATCTCCTTCTACCTCACTTTCAAACAGGCAGGAAAACCAAATCCATTTATATTCAAACACACACATACAAGAATATATATATATATATATATATATATATATATATATATATATAAACAAAATATCTATACCGGACAATTTTCCCCATCTATTCTTTCACAACAAACCAACCAGCTTTTCATGACAGTTGTCAGCAAAGCTTATGTGACATATAATTAGTAGCTCTATTCAATTTTGTTAATCTTTCTCCACCTTCATTTGCATTCCCCTTTTTTTGGTTTTGTTTTCTTTTTCCTTGTTTGTTCCATCATTTTTTTTCTCTTACATACGCATGGATGTTTGGGCTATTTGTTGGGTCTACTGGTATCTCACATCATCCGTATGTATATGGTATATAAGCTATTCATGAAAATGATGTTGAGAATGCTGCTAACACAGAAGTGACTTTATTAAAATCATCTTAAAAATTAATTTATCTTATGAGTAATTTAGAAGCTTATCACACAATACCTAATTTATATACTTTGATAGGGCTGTAAACATTCATGAAACTAGCATACAGTAAGAACTTACTCCCCTATTTGTATTCATACTTTTTGTGCATTACGTGCATTTCTGTTTTTTTGCTAAGTTGTTCCCGTTATCTTCAGACATGCACTCACATTCCAAGCAGCAAACCTCAGAACGGATGGTTTGAATGCAGATAAGAAGCCTGTATATGCTTACACCTGTTTTATATTTCTTAAAAGTAATTCACAGTGCGGAGTGTGATACCGTCTCAGCATGATGGTCACAGCAATATGGACCTTTTACTTTTGTAAGACAGCTAGGACTGAGACGGATGGTGTGGTTGTTACAAAACACAAATCTCACAACATATGTTATGCCTCTGACAAAATTCTGTGTGTTTCTACATAGTTTCCAAATACGTAAACATGACTTGAAGGAGAAGGCAGCTGAAAACTCTAGCTAGCTTTTTTCTGCCTCGAATTTATCAGAAAGGCAGTTTCCGTGTCCACGTGCACAGTGTTTTCATTTTCCTCAGTGCTCGCAGGAAGCACGGGCTCCCACTCCTAACTCCCAACACCTGCATACACTGCTCTGTGCTCCTGGTGAGAACAGAAAACAAAACCTGTCAGCACCTCACAGTAGCCAACATCGATTAGAAAACTACTCTTAAAAACAGCCACGGTATGAACTCCCCCGTGGTGCTTCAATCTTCTGATAAGAAATGGGAGTGTCTTCCTCAGATTGCTGCTCCGGGAGATAAAAAAATAAAAAAATAAATAAATAAAAAAATCCACCCCCTTACTTCTAAGAGAAAAGCTGCACAACCCACTCCCCTCAGCAGCCCCCAGGGTCTCTCAGAGGGGCACAAGCCCCGGCCCTCCCGGGAGCCCTCTGGGGAGCACCATCCCCGCCGGGCCCGAGCCCCAGCCCCACAGCACGGCCCCCGCTCGAGGCCACCATCCCGGGGACACCCTAGGGGCACCCCGGGGACACCGCGGCTCCGCAGACCCTCCGCTCCCTTCCCCTCCTTGCGCTTCCCGGCTTCGGCTGCGGGACGCCGCCCTCACGGCAGCGGCGGCGGCACATGGAGCCGGGCCGCACTTACCCCGCCGCCGCCCCGCACACGGAGCCAGCACCAGGACCACCACCAGGACCACCAGCAGCGGCCCCAGGGCCCGGCTGCCCCCCGGGATCATGTCCCCGCCGCCTCCGAGCCCCTCAGTGCTGCGCGGCCCCGGCGCCTCCGCATCCTCCCCACCAGCTGGCGTCGCGCTGCCCCTAGCGCCTGCCCCCGGGGCGGCCGACCCTTATCGCCGCCCCCGGCCTTCCCCTCGGACAGGCCCCTTTCCTCCCTCCGCCGAAGAGCCTTTGCCCGCAAAACTTTTTGTTGTTGTTGTTTTTCTTCCTTTTTTATATATATATTTTTTTCTCCTCGCTGGCACAACCCCTTCCTTCCCCAGGACGCCGCCTCTGCCCCAGGCGGGCGGGTGGCAGTGTTGATAAGGGCTCCGTGGTGGCCAGCCTTGGGGGAGGAGGGGGGTGAAGGGAGGGAAGGGTTGTTTATGAGTAGTGGGAAAGCGGGAAGCACCTCGGGAAGGTCACACCTCGCCCCGGGTGCCAGCCCTGCCATGTCCCTGCCTGCCTTGGAGCCCCCTTTCCCCCAGCAGGAGCTGGACAAAATGGCGGCACTGGGCCCTGGGTGATGGTGGCTTGTGGGGAGTGGTGGCTTAGCAGCTCTTGGGCCACCAGCATGTCAGGTTCTATAATTTTAATGTGCAGTACATACCTGTACTTGGAATTGAGGAGAGCTTTTCCCCTTGTAGGCCTTCCTCAGCATACCGCAGTGTCCCCAGATGCTGTTTGTAATCAACACCCGCCGTGCTGCCTGGTTTCTGGTGTATGGCCAGTCATTCTCCTAAAGCTCCTCACCACTACAATAGAAAAGTGCTAAGGAGAAGCATGGAGGAAGCCTTAGATTCAGGCAAGTTTTTTGTACTCTAATGACCTTTCTGAAGGAGTTTCCTCATGCACTGTGTTGGCTTTGCATTGATGCCACTAAGGCAGTCAAGCCTGCCATCGAGACTAAGTTTAAATAACGTAACCTCATCTTTCACTGCTGCATCTTCTGCGTTACAACAACAAAGACCAAGCAGTGCAACTAATTTCAATGGAAATAAAATCCGGTTTCATAAATCCACAAGTTTTATTGTTTTGCTTTTATTTATATAAGGTGATCACTTCCTATATGACCAATTACTGTTCTGTCAGCTTAAGTATGTATACATTTTTAACCAGTTTCTGCTACTCCTAGACATCTCTACCAGGACACAAAGTGACCTGATTCCCTGGCAGTGGCCAAAGGCCTCACAAGTGATCCCGCTTTGAGAACTTGCTACAGATGCTGGTACCACACATTTCTATCTTAAGCTACTGGAGTTGAAGACACACATTCGCAATAGTGGTAAGTAGTTTATCACTACAAGAGGTGATTCAGAGAGAAGATGTTCTGCACAATGTATTGAAAATGATTTGCAAATGACATATTTTCCTCTTCCTTAGTAGCCAACCAGGATACAAAACCTCTGACACTTCAGTTTCTCCTGTTCCTTTCATAAAGAGTAGTAGCAGCAACTTCTTATAATTATCAACACTTTCTTCAGTAAACAGGGAAATATATTAATAAAGAGAATAATTTAAAAATATAACATATAAACATTCTTTAAAGAAAGTTATGAGGATGAAGAAAATACAAGACCTAGACTGGAAGAAAAAACTTACGTGCTGATCAGTTCCTGCTTAAGACACTTCAGAGCAAAATAAAATACATACAAGGCTACTTTAAATTACATCTATGTTGTTTATATATTTACATTGAAAGTACAATCATAAAAAAATAATGGTCAAAAGGATATTAGGTCATTAATCCATTTTTCTGCTCTTACACAAGCTCGACTACATAAAATGATTCTTGACATACTTGTCTATCCTGATCTTTACCATGGCAGTGATACAGGATTCACAGCATTCACATGCAGCCTGTTCCAGTACTTTGCTCTCTTTGAAATCTGAAAATGGCAATCCAAAGTTCAATTTAACTTCTAGTTAAGATACTAAGTCTTTGTCCTGTTCACAACAGACTCCCAACAGTCTTTTTAATCTGCATCCAGATGTGAATCAGATACTGAAAAAAGTCACAGATCACATTTGGTCTGTGGTCACCTGCCAAGGTCCTGAGTTACTTTATTTACAAAGAGAAAGATATGGGAGAGTAAGGTAGATCAGTGTCACAATATGCTGATCCATACAGCTTGGGCAAATTCAGCATATTTCATACAAAGATCTGTCTCATGAAAATATGGGAAAAGATACATAATTTCTGGTCCAGAGAGCATAACATTTTTAATTGTTTCCCTGTCAAAATTAAAGGATCCATTTTGTAATCTTAATATTTCTCTTGACCCTAACAACATTACATCTCACTACCCAGCAGGCAACTGTACCAGTATTTTCTTCCATTTCTCTTGCTTGTGATAAGAAAACATTTGTGATGGTCAAAGTCATTGAATTAATCCAGAGACACATTGAAGTTTCCTGTGTAGCTTTTTCCTTGCAGCTGTCTAAATGGAGATAATCAAAACTCAGAAAAGACAAGCAGGATTAAACATCTTCTCAGTTGTCTGCATTTGTTCTCTTTTCTTTGCAGACAGTGAATGTCACTATGCCATTTAAATCACATTCATTTTGTAATGATGTTTGGCATAGATTACACTACTTACTCTGACATATAAAGACAAAACATTCAATAGTAACGGTTCTTTCAGTAGTCAGATTTCTAAAAACACAGCAACCATAGCCAGACTAAATAAATATAATTCATCCTTGTTAACAGAATACTTAGCTTTTCATAAAGCAGTTGCAATCTCTAACAGCTTGCTATCGAGCACTTCTTTCCAGCTGGCACTGAAGAGAGTAATGGTAACTTGACAGGAGGTTCGTTCTGCCTTCCTAGCCTATTTAAAAATGAGTCAGATTAATAACTGTTTTCTGGTTATCCACATTATTTTCAGAATAGGCAATTGCAGTTGTTGAAACAGAAATAACCAAAAATTGTCTGGCCCTCTTCAGCTTATAATGGAAATGCTTTAGTAAATATTGCACGGAGGAATAGCATTGTCCTGTAATGCATTTTGCTACAAAGCAAGTATTACCACCCAAGCTGTTTGCAGCTTATCTGTGTGTGCTCTCAGGTGCCATTTAATGCCATTATCTATGCCATTGTCTCAACTCCTGATAAATTAAGCCAAGACCAAAAAGAAAAAAAAGGAGGGGAGGGGATTTTTGTGAAAGAATTCAAGTGCAAGATACCTGAATTTGATCAAACCTTAAATAAAACCTTAAATATTGAATACTTCTGTAACACTTCCATGGAGGATAGGCCTTGGATGAAATAGACATCAGAGCATGCCATATACATCTCATAGCAAGAGCGTGTTAGGTGATAAAGCCTGCTGACCGTTGCTGCTAATCAGAAAAGCAGTTTTACAGAGCAAAAGGGCTGCTATCTGTGGGTTTTAACATAGAAGTCGGAGCCCAAACTGAGCTTTGCCACAGGCTCACTGTGACCTCAGATAAGATAACCCCTTTCTGCTTGTCTTGGCTTCTTCCTCCCCCATCTGCTGTGAAACTGGGAAAATACTCCTACAGGGGTGTCCCCAGGGTTAATATCTTAAAAGTGGGTCTGAGGTAGTAGAATGTAAGTAGAATGTAAGCTATTCTGACAGAAGCTTTGATGTTACTAAAATCTGCCCCCATTTTTAAACTACAAGGATAGATAGAAAGACAGGCTCGATCAGTTCATGTGGAAGCACACTAGTGTTGCTCGAACTAGGAAAATCATGCAGGAAGGCTGCTGACTTGACAGTGCTGCTGATTGTTCCATGCTGTTGTATGCAAGTTGTGTCATTTTGACAGCAGTGCTGACTGAAGGTAATAGTTAAAAGGAGAGACAGAAAGCCACAAAGTAAAAGAAAAGAACGGAGTACCATGCAAAACAGCATTCATTTTGTGTGTCATTTAAAAATTAAACAAACAAACAGTGTTGTGATTTCTCGAATTCCAGATAGATGTACAGACGTCTTTTCCTTTCTGATCCTAGAATACCAGGAAATATTGGAAGAGAAAGAACTGAGCAATGAGCTTAATGCTCCCTTTGCCACATTTCCTGAACTCACCCACAAGAATTCTGGCTTTGTTATGCAGCTGAGCAAAACTTGGTAACAACTTCTAGTTATGGCAGCAATTCATGGCAATTTCTTTGATGGGTACAGGAAGAAAACCAAGTCCCATTCATTATAAGTACTATCCTTCTCTCTTACCTTTAGCTTTGAAGCATTTAAAGGCACGATAAATGTAAAAGTGCTATGGTCATTAGATGGGGTATATGACAACTTACCAAGCTATGTTATCCATGAAAAGACATGCATATGGGATTTTTGATTATGAGAAAGGAAAACAAATATTCATGAAATCTTATAAACCAAACAGTTCTCTTCAAGTGTCTAAGGATTCCTTTCCTACAGCTGCTTCTTTCCATATAGACCAAGTATATTTTTGTCACCGGGTAGTTTATTTGCATCATCACTTTGTAGAATGGAAGAAAGAGGGAAGAATCTGATAACCAAACCTTTCATAGTAAATACCTTGACCTTTGCTCACAGAGTTGTTTCATAAGCAGTTCAGCTTTCAGATACTGTTTATCCATTGTAAAGAAACCTTTGTTATCTCAATTAGAAAGCACCTCAAACTTACTGTATTTGTAGACTCTAGCAACACAAAGTCAACAGGATGACTTGGAGCCTCAGATTCGTAATATTATGGATTCATTTTTGGCATACAAAGAGAGAATGCTTTTGTTTGGTTAAAACAACAACATGAGCTCTGCTCTTTGGTCTTTCAAAATTCAATTAGGTATAACTCTATTATTTCTACATTTACTGGCAGAAGAGAAAGAGGCCCTGGGTGAGGACACTCATGTGTTGTCATAAATTGTAATAAAGATATAAAATTGACGTTTCTAGGGAAAGAAAAGGTCACCTAGTCTTTTGTTGTTGTTGTTATTAATTGCGAAACTGACATCCTTGCTTCAAATACTTTATGATATTCCCACAAGACTCTTCAAGTCTATCAGCAATGCAGCTATCAAGAAATTGGCAATAAGATATAATTTATCACAATATTAAAGGTTAAATTATATCTAGTAGTGGACATTTGTTATTGGACTGCAAAAAGACAGTAACTAAATGAGAAAATCATTGATCTTTATTCAGATTTTGCCTACTACCTGCTTCTTCCCACCAGGAAAAGTATGTATTAATCAGTATTACCTAAATAAAAGCTAGTGAACAGAGATATGCTTCAAGAGGATGGAAACTTCTCTGTGGAGCCAGAAGAAAGTATTTTGGAGATAGATGTTGTCAGTCTAAATGGCCCTAAAAGTTTTGAAGAAAAGACAAACACGACGACACCGGTCAATTGTTTTCTACAGACCCAAGATTAGGGAGATTACTTTACATCACTTCGATAAATTTGTATAAAAATACATTTTGAATGTACTGCTTATAAAATTAACAGAACATAAGCATTCAATACAAGTATTTGTTGGCTTTCAGAGAGATTTTTCTAAAGCATTGTCTAGGATTAAAATATGAAGATAGTACCAAAATGAAACCATTCTTTAATTATCCCCGGTACAATCTCAAAATTAGGCTAGTGTCATTGTAGATGGCATAATAGCTAGGAAAGCCAGAAAATGTTTTTGAACCTCATACCTTCATGGAAAATCATAGAATGATAGAACAGCTTGGGTTGGAAGGGACCTTAAAGATCACCTAGTTCCAACCCCCCTGCCATAGGCAAGGTTGCCACACACTAGATCACGTTGGCCAAGGCCCCATCCAGCCCAGCCTTGAATATCATCAGGGATGGGACATCCACAGCTTCTCTGGGCAACCTGTTCCAGTGCCTCACCACCCTCTGACCGGTGAGAATTTTCACATCTAATCTAAATCTCCCTTCTGTTAGTTGAAAACCATTCCCCCTTACCCTGTCATTATCCAGTTAGCAGAGTCGTTATCCATATTTTCTGTAAGCCCCCTTTAGAAACACAGAATCATTAAGCTTGGAAGAGACCTTCAAGATCATTTGGTCCCCTTACCACCAATGTCACCCACTAAACCATGTCCCTAAGCACCATGTGCAACCTTTCCTTGAACACCCCCAGGGACAGTGACTCCATCACCTGCCTGGACAACCTGTTCCGGTGCCTGACCGCTCTTTCTGAGAAGAAATTTCTTCTATTTTCCAACCTGAACCTCCCATGGCACAAGTTGCGAGAGTTATGGTAGTTGTAGAGAGCAATAAGGTCTCTCCTGAGCCTCCTCTTCTCCAGACTGAAGACCACCAGTTCACTCAGCTGCTCCTCACAGGACTTGTGTTCCTGGCTCTTGACCAGCTTCGTAACCCTTCTCTGGACAAGGTCACAACGAGGTCTGCCTGGAGCCTTCTCTTCTCCAGGCTGAACAGTCCCAGCTCTCTCAGCCTTTCTTCATAGGAGAGATGCTCCAGCCCCTTGATGATCTTTGTGGCCCTACTCTGGACCTGCTCACACAGCCCCACATCCCTCTTGTGCTGGAAGCCCCAGACCTGGACACAGCACTCCAGGTGGGGCCTCACAAGGGCAGAGCAGAGGGGCACAGTCACCTCCTTTCCCTGCTGCCCACCCCTCTGTTGATGCAGCCCAGGATGCAGTTGGCCCTCGGGGCTGCAGGCACCCAATGCTGGCTCGTGTCGAGCTTTTCATCCACCAGAACCCCCAATTCCTTCTCTGCAGGGCTGCTCTCAAGGAGTTCTTCTCGCAGCCTGTGCTCCTCTCTGGGATTGCCCTGGAAGAAGCTTAAAGGTAAGAACTCAAACAGCATAACCCACTACTGGTTACTCTTGAAACTGAAGACACTCATTTATCAACAAACTTAAAAACTGGATTTCAAAATGGTTGAAATTGGGATTCATCTCCTATCAAAATCTTTAATTAGTCCAGTACCTCTTAAACCACTGAAGTTCCTGAGAAAAGTGGTAATGTGCTGAAACATATAAGGGAAAAACATCAACATTGAGACCATTTATGCGCTTGTCAAGATAATTAGAGCCTCAGCAAGAGAGAATTTGAAGCTATCCAGTCACTCTGAGAATACATACACGAAAAGATACATAATGCAACCAAACTTTGTATATTAAGGAAAACGTAGAGCAACTTATGATCAATGCATATGATAGAGTGACTACTCTGGTAACAAATCTTTTTCAAAAACTTAATGTGCTCTTCAGTAGAAAAACTACTTTCATTTTTAAAAGAGAAAACTTAGTTGCATAACTTACAAGCTATTTCCAAATTTGTTGGCCAGATGAGTTAAATTCTGCATACACGGGAATGGCATTTTGCTGAACACACTGAGTTGCAGGTACTGAATCTCATATTGCCGTTGGGCAACTTGGCCATGGGAAAGAATTGGAAATAAGAGGGGAGAGAACATGCTGGAAGTGCTGAAAAGTCAGCTACTGACTGACGTTCCAGTGTTCTTCTATAAGATCTGAATCTCTTCATTTCCATCCTTTCTCCACACTTAACTGAAAGTTTTCAATTAGAAAAGAACCCAACCACAACTGGACAACTGATGTCTCCCTCTCAAGATATTTGGGAACGTACCGTATCATTACTTATGTCGTGTATATTTAAGGAAAAACAATTACTTGGGATTATATTCAGAGGGTGTAACAACAGTAGACATGACTTTGAGTTGGGATTTACGTTTTTGGTTGTGAAAGAACAGGAGAAGACAGGTAAGAATCCCACTATCTCCAGAAAGACCTGGTCAAAGAAGTGATGTCAGATTTTGACTATCAAAACCTAGCACCAAAATGAAACATTACACTAAGGGAGTACACTTCTATCCCTCAGAGAACAAGCATTTTGCTCAAAGCTGCAATCCCTTCTAAACTGAATTTGAATTTTCTCCCCACAAAAGCATTTATATTCAGAGATCACTAACAGCTTAGTTAATGCCAGATTTGCTCAATGCTCTAGTCCTGGCCAAGAGACACAGGCAGTCACTAAGCACACATCTGAGACTTTAAGGTTTGCTAGGCTTGGTTTCAGTAGCTGGACAATGAAATCCTTCCCAGATTGGCTGAGAATTTTAGCTCAACCAGGAGGCACTGCACTCCCCTCATCACCCCAATACTTGCGTTGTTTAGCCTCCTGCCCATTCACCGTTATTCCTCGATTTTGGATACATGAACAACAGGGTCTAAATTAGTGTTGTGTAACACATAGAAGGACAAACAGAAGAGCATTAAAGAGAAGCAGTCAACCAGAAAGTCAAGGAACAGGAAGCTAAAAACTACATCTTTTTCAGCCAGCATTTAAATTTTGGAAATGTTTGTGCACGTGCTACAAGCTTGAATCCTATGGTTATAGAAGGGTACAGCTAGGCCAAAGAGAAAAAGATACCTGATTGATGAAACCCCAAGTCTCTCATCCCTGTCTCAGAGAATGAAGCAGTCCTCAACTACTGAAATGGATCAGAGTTGTTGTTTCCCATCCTACTGAAAATGAAGATTTCTATCCTGTTCAGGTGTTGCTGAACTTCAACTGTTGTTGAAGATGTGCTTTAGTTCCCTTAGATACATTTGATATAAAATGCATTTTCTTAGATGGCTACAGTTGCTAAAGAAAACAAAATCAAAAAAGGAAATAAGACATTATTAGGTGAACAAATACAAGACAAGAATAAATCCAAAGCAATAGACAAAAACATAGGAAAATTCCAGAGAGTACAGATCTAATGACATTTATTAAAAGGCATGCTACAACAACTAGAGTTAGGAAAAGAGTTAGGTGTATATACCATGTAATCAGCAAATACACAAACTTAAAGGAAACCATATATTGTAGCGTAAACAATTTCAAACTAAGCATGCACTACAGAATTGGAAAAGTGGTGTGGTTTTTTTTTTTAATATTACATCATCTTTGCACTTACAATATAAATCATCTCAACAAACATGGAATCCTTTTTCTCCAATGCCAGAAGCTGCTTTACAAATGAAAGCTGGTATTGTTGTGTATTAAAATATACAGGACAACTGATGTTTTTATATAAAAGCATTTTACACTTTCATTTGTCCCCCAAAACAATTTTTGCCAGGTTTAAAAAAAGGTTACAAATATTTACAGCATTTTCTTGTGTTAGATGAACATTTTTATAAACCAAGAAGGGACTTTTATGAACAGATAATGTAAAATGAAGGAATGTCAGTAATTCCTAGTCATGCTTTTGTGTGTCTTGCATACAGTACTAAAAGTAGCCCGTTAACCCCGTATCCTACACCATTTGGTTCACTTTATGACTAAATTTTCTACTAAGTATTTCATCCACCAGCAGCAGTCTCAACTAAAGGCCACTTTGCACCAGGTCTTCCCATCAGAGAGAAGCTAGAGAGAAAACACACATTTTCACAGCACATCTGAGTAAAACCAGTGTAGTCAGTCTCTGATTAGAGAATGTGATGTGCTGATTCAAGAATCTGCTTGGTTAGCGACTCTAACTTAATGTGCTGCCGCAGTTCTAGGGTGTCATTTTGCTGAAAGTGGACAACATATTCAAGAAAGATTGGAAAGTGCTTAAAATGGACTAAGTACATAGGTGGTTAGATTCCCACTCATCATAAATAATGCACAGTTTCCAAGAACTGCAAAACTGTTTACAGTGGTGATGTTAATCTAAGGTAAAAGCTTTCATCATCTACCAAGGACCTTCAACTATATAACCGTTTCATTTGTTGGGGACTGCTCCTGGTACAACCTGCTGTGACAATTCTAAATTGGAAATATGTGGATTATGCTTGGATTCTGGCATACTGCAGTACAAAATGAAATAAAATAAAACACTGCAGTGGCAGCAAAGGCAAAGATATAATTAAATCTGTAATGAAAGTTGCAGTTGACTGCTTATGTAGTCAGTGGACGACATTCATTCTTAATAATATAAATATACAATTTCCAGGGGGAAAAAAAGGCATTTATTATACTTATAACAGCAATAGGTACAAAAAAAAGCCTACATATAGGACTACAGAAGGCACATAAACTTTGGTCCCACTTTGTGTTGGTCCCTGCCCACCCTACACAATAAAGCCCTGAAATTAAGTATCTCAGGAATTTTCTGTTCTTGCATGAAATAATGCACAATTCTTTACTGTTAGGATTTGCTTTAAAAAGAACAGGCAAATAGTCTTGTATACAGCAAAGAGATCTTCAGAAGACAGTTAGAAGATTAAGTTAATAATAATAATAATAATAATAAAAAGCATAATCTGGAAAGTGTTCTTTCAGTACAACAGTAAAAACACTCAGTCTGGTAGGTCTGCTTTAGACAGCAGCATGCCAGGACAAAAGATTAAAGCAGAAAGAAACAAAAACAAAAACCCTGCTTCTTATAAGCAGTTACCCTCTCACTCGAAAAACAGCAGTACATGCTAGTTGTATACAATGATAAGAATAACAGAAGAAAAACCTCATCACTTCGCTAAACAAAATGAATGAAGCTGAGGAGAGCAAGATGTGCTGGCAGTTTTTTTTTTTTTTTTTTTCTTTTTTTTCAACAAGGGTAAATAGTTTTCTTAGCATACAAAGACAGGTTTGCCATCCCTAAACACAAAATGCCATAGAGGCAAATCTCCTCAGATCTGTGCAACAGGCACAAAAACCCATCAATCTATCTCAGTAAAAAGTTGCACATAAAAGTGCAACTGACAGATCTGCCAAACAATGCAACCAAATCAAATTAAGAATAAAATTGTCAGCAATTTGTTCCAATTTTCCAAGACATTTTAAAGAATTTGAATGTAAAAGTTTTACCATTAATAACAAATTGCAATTGAAAAGGCACTAAGGGACATCCAGGGTTGTTAAAAAAGACCTTACTACACTTTGAACCAAGCGTGCCTCCACCAAAAAAATGGAGTTGGAGGTAACCCAGAACTGATTTTTGATTTGACATATACAAAGGCAGAGAACTTCCACCCTCAGCCATTTCTGGTAGCCATGGTCAGGATTTAAACACTAGTGTTCTAGAGTACAACTTAAGAGTTATTTATACATGTTACAAGATACTTCACAAATGATTTAAACAGAAATTAAGAATTTACATTAAAGAAATTATAAACCTATCTTTAACAACTTAATGCCAGAGTATAGAGAAGATGGAGCCAGGATCTTTTTGGGAATTGCACAGTAATAGCACAAAAGGCAACATATGTAGGATGCAGTATGCTTGAAGTCTAATTACATAAAGAAAAAATCACCATCAGGGCAGTCAAACATTGCAACTGTGGCTCAGTATTTGTGAAATATCCATTCTTGGAAGTATTGAAAACTCTGGACAATTGTCTGAACAATGTCTCAAAGTTGGCCCTAATCTTAGTGAGAGGTAGGACTAAGGCCTTCGGAGGTTCCTTTCCAATGTACATCTGTAAGAATCTACATTCTGTGTAAGAATCGGTAGAATAAAACCATTCTTTCACAAGTCCTGCTCTTTTCACCGATATCAAGCTCGTATTTGCTTTTGAGAACCATGAACTGAGATGCAACTGTGCTTTTGCAGCCAGGCACTGATGAGTCAAGCACAAAGTATGACAATTACTCTTTTTGTTCTGATCCTTCACTAACAGTGCATTATAGTACTGGTTTTGTTTGAAATTATTCAAGACAGAATATTAAATGACATAAGCTAGCCTTAACTAGTACCATCATTCTGTTAAGCAAACATGAAGATGTACTGCTGTTTTTGAAGCCTGCCTGCACTACTTGCACAAGCAGCTCTCTGTAAGAGGCACCATCTCTAAGGTATACATCAATCTAGAGGTAAGTTGAAAAGAATAACTCAACTAAAGAAACAGCAACAACAAAAGAAAATTATAAAAAGATAGAGGATAAATGTATCACCAAAGCAAAAAGAAACAAGAAAAACAAACCGTAGGATCATAAATATCTACTACTCAGATTTTTCTTAAATTAAAAATCTGTAAATATCTGGCAACATAAACTGTAGGCCTCTACATTTCAAACTGCAAACAGTCCAGAGCTGACATTAACTATATTCTAACATTAAGATAAAAACAAAAATATATTCCTTTCTCTTTCTGAGAGAATGTTGTAGACCATTTACATTTATTTAAGGCCTTTTCATTTATCCTGTTACATTTATTTAAGCATTCTCACCTTCTGTTATTATAGTCAACAAATTAAAAAGGCACGTAATTTGTCTGTTTGTATATACATATAACATTTTACACAGACAATATACATATACTGCTTCTGATATTACATATGTCAATATTAACTCTCAAATTTAAGGTTCCTTTTCCCTGCTTTAGAGTTACATTCAGGTCTAATATGATTTCTCTCCTTTGTGGCTGCAGTTCTTCAAAAAAAAAAGTGACAAATCGTATTTTATGAATAATGTCTTAATACTATCAAACCGTATCTTGTTACTATGTGCAGTAACAAGAAACATTCTCAGTCCAGCAACTGTCTGTAGCTGTTATCAACGTGACTGCTAAGAAGGTTAAATGCAGACATGAATTACGAATTAACTATCTTGTTGAAAATGGTTCTATCTGCAAATGAACAAGGCTGTCTACAACTGTACTTTGCTAAAAATGTAAAGATGATACTTTCTAGGCTGCTCTGGCACCATCGAATTAAATTTCATGAAAAAAAAAAAAAAAAGAAGTTTGAAAATTCACCAAACTGAATCAGCCATTTCAAAGAGGGTAAAATGGAAAGACTACCTCAAATCTCAAAGACAAAATAGCTATACCTAAACCACAGTAATTGTCCATTAAATATTACATTCTGAATAATTATTTACTTGTGTACAGTACGTACAGTATGGCTACCTACATGGTCAGCATTTTGCCAACTGCCAAATAGCATGTTTTTGTTGCGGTATATAGATCTGGCACCTTCTTAACTATGGTTGGCTGCTGCATTTCTAATGAAGTTATAGACATTAATAAAGGGCAAGGCGATATCTCACTGATTTTACAAAAGGAATTCAGAGAAACTATTTGAAGAAGTTTACTTCAAAATGCTCAGATCTCTCTAGAAATATACACTCTATTCTAGAAGACAGGAAAAATCCTTCAACTCATTTAAAAAAATTATGAAAAAAATGAATAAGTTGTAAAACATTACTGCAGAAACAAACTACAGTAGTTTTAAGTAAGCAATGCTATGATATCACCTCTTTAAAAACTTACATTTTTTGGGTAAATTCTAAAAAGAAAAAGCACTTTAAAATGTATTTTTTCTTAAAATCATCAGTAAAATTCATATGTATTTTCAACACAAACTAACTGCATCTCAGCTCATTCTACAAATAGAAATGGACAATAAGTAATTGAACTTTTTGATTTCTATAAAGCAAAGAATGCTCTTTAAGGTCAAAATTGGGATGAAAATGCAGGAACCTGGAAGAGAATAATCTGTTACAGCCACTGTCTCTCAAAAAGTTAGATAAAGTCCAGAAACTGGAGTGAATTTGCTCTTTTGCCTTTCTGTAGAGATTTTATTTGTTTGTTTGTTCTGGTGCATTTTTCTGTGTGGGATTTTTTTTTTTCAGTCAAATATGGGTATCAGACAACTGCAATCAATGAAGTTCGAAGAGGCCTACAGGATTGTACAATGAGTTAAACCTCTTTCCCACCTCTGCCCTATCTCTATACCAAAGCACCAGTGACTAAAATTCAGTGTTACTTACTGAAAAAAAAAAAAAATACAAATGAAGTAGCAAGGAAAATATTTACAAAAACAGAAAGAAGAAAATTTGAAAAGCCCACAATACATTTTTCAAGATACTTCAGATAAAACTCAAAGCTATTGTATCATAAGCACATAGTAAGGCACATAATAAGAAATTAAGTAAATACACAGTAACCATAGTGGTACAAAAAACTGCTGAGGTTTAATTTTTCATCCCCAAATATGACCTTAGCAAAAATAACTTCTTAAAAATTCATTAAACCGTCATAGACCTGAATATTTTCTAAAAGATTGTAAACATTTTTTTTTCTTTAAAGAAATGTAAAAAACTCTTTGAAATCAGGACTATTTTCCCCTCTTATATTCTCCAGAATACTATTACACAATGTGACTTCATAGTAAAAATAACACATCAAACTTCCATTACATGATGAAGTCAAGCTAAAACTCTGATATCACATCTTGAAACTCATCAAATATCTTTTATTCCACAGAGAGAAGGCACTGCCTTTTCTCTAATAATTTAACCCATATGAACAGAACAGAGTTTGTTTTTTAAAAGTTAATTGTAAAGATTTTCCAAAGTATGAACACACCTCAGTAACATAAATACTATTCAGAGGGCACTCACAGTCAATGCTTGCTTTTCTTCAAGAAATCCAAGCACTATTTCACATTAAAATTAGTGTTTAATATGTGTAGACTCATCATTTTGTTAGATTTTTGTTTGTTTGGTATATTGTAAAAGCACTCCAAAATGTTTTGTAAGGCTGATTTGGAATAAAAACCAAAAAGATATTCTCAAAAGAAATTTTCCTCTAAGTAGGAAATTTGATGATAAATATTATTTCTAAAAGATATTTCATAGAAGAATCTTTTTATGCATGAATATTAAATGTTGATCACATACTGGCAGCTACAATCAGAAAAGATCATCCCCTAATTCTTTGCTGTGTGTATGAATAAGCTTTTTCTTTTAAGAGGCAGAGTTGGTCACAGCTGCTTCAGTCTCTATTTGAAGATTTTAACCAAAACTGCGATGCTGTCTTAAAAGGAATGTTCACACAAAAGTCAGATTGTAGATTTTGAGAAGGAAACTCGGAGGTGATGGTTATCTCCAAGGTCATGATTGTGAAGCTCAATGAGAGCATGAACTGCTTCTTCCACAGAGCCCAGCTGGATAAGAGCCATTTTGCAATCTTTCCTGAAGTACAACAAAATACATTATTAATCCTAATCAAATTTTCATCAGACTAGATAATACAAAAAAAAGCACATGTATTTTTTCAGCCATGCCATTTAAATCCCTTCCACACAGAACAGTTGTGCAGTGAGAGACTCAGCTCTAGTTATGTATCCGATAAAAAAGAGAAATACCAAGACATTGATTTTGTGGATCAATGGTCTACAGCCTTGACATTCTTCCATAACAATGCATTTCAAAAAGATGAGTCAAGATATGGCTCAAAGACCTCTAGGAAACATTTGTATTGTCTATATGTATGGGATTATTCATGATTATGCTAAAATAAGGTAGTCAAGCAACATTAATGAATGCTAGAACAGATCCACTGTCATCTTTCACTTAACATTTTACATATACCTCTTGTACTTCTTTTTGAATAAATTACTATTTCATTCACTTTCCATAAACTTATCTTACTTCAAACACACGTGGAATTTGTCAAAAGGCCAAATATCTTTCATTTAATTATGCTAATATAGTATCCCATTTGAAATTTTAAGATTAGAATTATCATAAACATGTCACAGCTGTACAACTGTTACCTACAGATAGTGTCATACACAAATGGAATTTCCCAAAAAAGCCATTATCCATCTTCCAGGATGAAAGATTTCACAATGTTTTTACATGAGAACTTACTGGAAGAATCTGAAGGCTTTCACAGTAGATCCAGTACCTGCAAAAAGGTTCTTCAGATCATCAACAGAAACAGAAGGCCTGTTTAAAAACAAAACAAAACCACCTCAACTTGTAAAAGAGCAGAGAGATCAGTAATACCATCAAATTCCCAGTTTTGGCTTCTAAACTAAATTTGAGCATCAAATGCCATCTCCACAAACTTATGCCGAGTCAATGCTTCAGCCCCCAAATCCTGGCTTTGACACTAAGATTTAGCACTGTAGCGTGCTACAGAAATAATTCTGATACAATCTACTGCTTTTCATCCACCTTCAGTTCTGTCTCTGTTAAAATCAGATTGCATAAAAATTAACTGGTAGCTCCAGAAATATCTTTTGTCTTGTAATTACTGTTAGTATGCTTCATGTATTTTCAATTTTGAAAGTTTTCTATTTTACTCAAAAAGCCATTTAAGAAGTGTCCTAAATATATTCTTTTCATTTGAACAAAATTCCAGTTTTCTTTTTCTTTTCCCCTTAAACAAATGCAGAACAAAAGAAGCCTGTTGTCAGTTCACACATTGTTGACAACATTCTAGCATGGAAAAAGGTTGTTTTCAGTTTTAAAGAACACATTTTTAATAATTGCTTTTTAAACACAACTTCCCCTTACATTATTATTCTAAATTCTCTGGAAACCATTATTTAAAGTGTTAGAAACATTTAAAACTCTATCTACATTACATAATGATGCTAATGATGAATTTGATACAATGTAACTCTCAATTACTCTCAGAAAGCATGTCTTTAATTTTCCATAAAAAATTCGTAACACAGAACTTAGGATATGACAAAATAAATGTATTTTCTGAAGAAAATGTAAACTCTATTAAAACTTATCAAGAAGAGCAATAACTTTCAATCCATTATCCTCTTCACTAGCAATAAAAAATGACAGTTAAAGCATTTCCTTGTTGTTAGTTACAGAGCAAAATGGCCCAATTCTCAGTAAACTGTAGAAAGACTAGGAAATTTACATCTTATGTCAGATGTTGTGGCTTTTAGAACATAGCTAAAAAACATCACTTTTCCAAGAAGATCATACATGTAGGTACTCACGGGATGTTGGAGAGATGCAGGGTGGCAGATGGAGGAAAGATATTGTGAAAGTTCTTAGAGCCAGGCTTCTTAAAGCGATGTAATGGGCTATTGCTATAGTCCTTTGTCAGACCTTGGTCCTCTTGTCCTTCACGAGGCAGCTGAACAGTCTGATGTTTTGAAAGAGTAGCGTGGAGGACCCTCCCATAAAGCCTCTGTCCATTCAAGTTGCTGATAGCTAATCAGTGGAAACATCATTTGAACAGGAAAACAGATGATTGGAGTGGAAGAAAAAATATTTTTGCATACTGCTGTTGTCTCCTGTTTAGTGTCAGATTGCACGTTCTCATTTTAAGTAGCAAATTCCATTTTCACAAGGTGGGTTATGTTTCCCTTCATAACATTATATTTAAAACAAGTATAGGGATGCATATACCCTCCAGTCTAAATGCAATGGAAACACAAAGCAGCTTTCCAATAAAAAGCACTTGATTATTTTTAAACAGGTACATATAAGATGATCTACATGAAAAGCGTATGAGTTGTACAAGGTAAACTAGAGGAAAATTCTATGATGCTTTAATTCTAACATTTACTAGACTGAGATTTGCAGGTTGTTTTTTTTTAATCATTATAGGAAAATAATTTGCATACATGAAAGTAAGCAGATCAATATTAATATATGAAAGCTGAAGTTTGTAAGCATCACCATGATGGATTATATTTGTTATATTAGCCACTGACAGATGGCAAATTCCTAACCTTTATCACATTCATGGTAGCTAGAAGCTTAACTGCCTTAAAAATGAGTACCTAGTTGAGCCTGGTTTGCATCTGCCATCTGAACCAAAGCATTTTCTTTTTTCTTAAACATGATCTTCACACGATGCACATCACCATACACACCTGTGGAAACCCAGAAAGAAAAGTTGTCCAGACAATTACTACAAAAAGCTCAAGGGCAAGTCTCTTACTTTTGATTAACCTTAGCATAAACAAAGAACAGTCACCTCATTAAACAGCTTGGTTAGAATATTAGTATGAAAGAGAGCTTTCAAGCTTGTGTATTATTTTCTGAGGCTCAGAAATAGGGGGAAAAAACAGTGTATCTGTCATAAAGCTGTGTGTTCAACTGTTAAACAGTGCAACAGTGTTAAAGTCCTCTCAATAGAGGCATATTAAAATATTACCATGAGAACACTCTTCCCTGCAAGTAACATATGTGCCAATTCTGTAGTGAGTTTCCCCTAATACAATCTTTGTTTTTTTTTTATCTTACTTTGCTTTGCCTTTCTTTGCAGGAAACAAATCAGAGCACACACTGAAGTTCTTCTGAAACCATAACCATTATGCCTTTTTGGTACCTGTGTACTACTAAAATTACTGCCTCAAGTTACTGTCATTTTAAAACCAGCCCATTCTATTGTGCATTTCCTGAACAAAATGGAACTTTAATTAATCATTGCTTGTCAGTTAAATAAAAAGAATTCTAGTCCTGTAGTTTCTCAACGTATATTTGACATATCTTACCAAATAGGATGAAAAGTCCATGTGGTGTGATGGCCTGTTTAAATGATAAAATCAGTATATTATTTTTAAAGCCATGCATATAAAGAAACCTACTCCTTAAGTGCGTGGTAAACAAAAAGAATGGGAGAGATACTGCACACTAATACATAAAACTGTTTCTCCAAAAGCCATTCCCTTCAATAACTACAGCATATAGCATTCTTGTTAATATATATCTGCTATGCATATATGAAATATTTAAATAAGCTAACACTTCAGCTCATGCATTTTCATCACTCAAGACTCAGTCTGTCATGCTGAAGAAGTTATTAATATATTAAGTGACTTAATTACTTGAACTTATTCTTTCCAAGCAGTTCATTCACTGAAAAATCAAAGCCATTCGCTACACTAGAAATAGAAAAGAGCATTCAAGAACTCATTTGTTTTTTCTAAACAGGAGATGACATATCAACTGCAAAACTAAAACTGGTTGCTTCTAAATGTGTTTGCATTGTCTTCAGTGTTGTCCTCATCCCTGCACATGACCACAATATGTGAATGACGCACGTACTATTTAATTGCTTATATATGAAATACAGAAAATGCTGTTTAAATTTTGATTAGAAGGTGTGAGAGCAAAGCCTGACTCTAAAAGAAGTAATTTTTTCTTCAGATGTTTTTAATTAAACCATAGTGTACCAAGTTCCCCAAGTACCAAAGAAGTTAAATTACACCTTAATGAAGACAGATTTTATTCAACTGAGATTAAGGTTTTGCTAGTAATGAGTACTAAGAATACCTGCTTATCAGAAGGCACTATTCGTATTCAACTCACAGTTTTTGAAATGTTTACCAAAAATTTACCTGAATTATTTAAAAACAGAACACACTGCAGCCTAAATATCACCCTATAAAGGAACAATTACTATCAATGTAAAATTTTTATGTTTTTCAAGTTTATTCTTTTGGCTCAAATACTTTAATTCAATGCAGAATTTATTTAAAGTCATTTCTTAACCAAATGAGACTGCAATATTTCTACTAAAATATGTTTTTGGTTTCTTTTTGGAAGATGAGCAAAATAGCTTATTTAAAATCATGAGTTCAAACACATAGTGAAACCCTGTAGTAGAGTAGAAATAAAAAGTGAAATAAGGTGAACCAGATTTTCTATACATAGAAAAAGAAGAAATAGGGCTCAAACAACCACTACCAAAGAACAAGTGTAACACTTTCCTAGAAATGTATACAATTACTTATATTTCCAACAGTTAATATTGTTGTATATTCTTATTTTTACCTTTTAAGAAGTTTAGCAATATTTAATGAATTTACGTTGTATCATGCATTGCAGCATGAAGTTCTGTATGACTTTTTAGATATGATTAGTATTAAGTAGAGCAGCAATGTCCTAAAACCAGCTTTGATCTATGCTTTGCATATCCTTACTCTTAAAAAGCACATTCCTTTTAGATGCAGAGAATCATCTTGCATGTAGAAAGTTAGCTGTAGAAAGCCTGTCCACAGCAATCATCAGAAACTAAGTGATAAGATAGACTAACAAATCAAAGTGTACTTGGTTTGTTTTACAGTCCTAATCTACAGCTGTTTAATTTTATGCTTAGTGTAGTATTCAACTATTAGGGCAAAAAAAGTAGGAAACACAGCAATAACTTAAATATTAAAGGAATTGGTCAACAAATTTTTAAACCTTAGTAATAATGAAGTTAACTTCCACTTTGATTGTAACTCAGTTTTATCAGTTTTATGGTTAAGTGAATTTAATGAGTGAGTAAAACAAACAATTTTACATTGCTGTTGAAGAACTGCTTATCAGCAGTCAAGCAGAAATGTGTATTAACACATGGCCTTTGTAAAGCTTATTTATTTATTTAAGAGATGTATATTGCTTTTAATTAAGTATATCAATGTGTAATGTTTGAATAACAGAGGCAAGCTTATGAAACAAACCACTATACAAATAACTATCCAAGTTGTCCCTGGCAATTTACAGCCAACATACAAAAAAAAAAAAAAAGTGTGGTACTATGGAAAGTGAACACATGTACCTATTAACTTTAAAAAAGGTTTTAAAGAGATATCAATTCCAGAGGACACCTGTGTTCTTCCTCTTCAGTCTGGGAAATGTTGCAAAACTAGAATAATAGAATATCCCAAGTTGGAAGAGATCCACAAGAATCCCCTAGTCCAACCCCTGGCTCCACAAAGGACCACCCAAAAATCAGACCATTTGTCTGAGAGCACTGTTCAAACACCTCTTGATCTCTGGCAGGGCTGGTGACATGACCACTGCCTTGGGAAGCCTGTCCCAGTACCCAATCACCTCTGGGTGCAGAACCTTTCCCTAACCCCCAGCCTGACCCTCCCCTGTCCCAGCTCCATGCCGTTCCCTCGGGTCCTGTCACTGTCCCCAGAGAGCAGAGCTCAGCGCCTGCCCCTCCGCTCCCCTCGTGAGGGAGCTGCAGGCCACCATGAGGCCTCCCCTCAGCCTGCTCTGCTCTGGGCTGAAAAACTAGGAAGATCCTACCAATGTTTTGAAATATATTTGATTTGTCATGCTTTTATCTCCCTTTCCTGTCCTTCCTGTTTCTGTGACTCCTCCTTTTCATTTTTCAAATGAAAAATTCTTTGGTTTCTCTCATGATAAAGTGGTACCCAAAGAACTCTAACTAACAGAGATACCAGTGAGTGTAGTCATAATATACACTGTCTACCTCTTCAAACATTTCTCACATCTGACCATAGGCCCTTTGCTAATTAGTAAGCTTACATTACACTGCCAGACTATGTTTCCTGAAGTAAGTTGTGCTGAGAATCTTTTCACTGCTGACGATGGTTTTTAGGTCTCATCAATACTGCAAATTATGTCAAACAACAATAGAGCTGCCCTGTTTTTGATATTATGAACACAAAACTATTCCTCTCTTACAGCTTCAGCTAATGTTCATTTCCAATAAGGATTCTGCCAGTTGGTCTAAGTGGATACTTGCATCACTTCTATTGATCAAACTTACCTCAGGGTTGAGATTGCTGACCAGTAAAACAGAATTTCCTGGAACACTAGTAACACCTGGAACAGTTATCCGTCCAGATGCTGCAGATGTGGTGACTGCAAGAGAACCAAGTGCTCCAGGAACAGCTGGAACTGAAAGACCTGAAAAGGTATTAATAGCACTGCTTGAGACATTTTAGAAGACAAATGCAGGTTAAGCAAAAACATCAATATTCAATTAAAAAAATGCCTTTAAGTTATTTAGTTATTCCTAGTATCTGACCAATAAAGCAGGAGGCACCTGCCCTCTAGAGATGAAAAAATATTGAGCAGCCCATAAAAGAAGAAAAATCAGCACCAAAGTTTATCCTGTGTGAGAAACAAAAAGATCACTGAGTCTAGAAAACTATTTATTTCTCATCTGGCAATAAAGCCCGAAAAGGAAAGACTTCTTCACCTTTGAATGTAACAGAAGTTTTGTAATTCTTAGAAAAACAGATGCTTAGAATTTCTTCTCTTGCAGGTTATCTTTTTCATGGCATTAATTTTTTTTTTACTTATTAAATTAAAAACTTTATCAACGTAGGTTTTTTTATTATGGCAAGAAATTTTACTGAATACTATGATATACAAAGATAATCAGAATAACTCAGATGAACATTGGGTTCTGACTGCTAGACTTAAAACAAATTGCTCTGAAACCAGGTGTACTCTGATAGCAGCACTGCTTTTTGTTTACATATATATATATATATATATATATATATATGTGCACACATTTATATATATATATTTAATAGAACTTACCAGCACCATGCGGAAAGCCCATAGCTGGTGCAAATCCAGAAGCCCCTGCATATGGTGGGAACGTGATACCATGGGTGCCTAGAGATAACAGACACATCTAATTATAACAGACTTGAACATTCCTCTCAGGAATGAGACTCAGCTGCCAGCACTGCTATTCTGAATGTGTTTTGTGATTATATCTTTTATAAAAGGTTTGGGTTAAAAAAACTCTAATGAAATGGCAGTTTCTATGTTTTACAAAGACAATTTTCAATTACTTTTGAAGACAAATATTCAATATCTTTCAGTGTCCCTCTCTAAAGTGAAGTCAGGGCAAGATGTAATTTAGACAAGTTTAATTATGAAAGCACAGCATAGATTGGCATTCATTAAAGCTGAAGTACCTGTGGTGCAGTGTTAGCTAAAGCATGTTTTTTATTCATAAAATTAAAATGTACTCTAGATTTTTTTATGGAAATAAGTACAATCAAAGGTGTTTGCAAGGATGAGATATCCCTATTTCCCAGATATTTCTAAAAAAAACTAAGGGCTAAATAATATAAACAACTAGAACAAGTCCAAGTTTCTGAAGTTTACTAGCTATTGAGATGAATATAAGATACATATTTTTCTTTTTAAGTAGATGTACTTTTAAAGCATGTATTAATTCATAAATAACAGCAGTTGTAATCACAAATATTAAACGGATTTGGAATAACAGGGTACGGAGAGTCCTAGCAAAAAAGATTGCTCAGTGGGTTTTATGTTACTATATGGAGTTAAGCGCTACCTTGGGCAATGAGTAAGGTTGCGTTACATACAAGCTTTCAGTGTTGCTTCTTTCATATATTAGCACACTACCCAGTTTTTTTAAACAGTGCATATGTAATCAGCAAATACAACCTCCAAACCTGGCAAAGTGTTTGTTTTACTACTCAAACCTCCATCACTGACTGAAATAGCTACATTCACTAACAGATGGTTATTGACAGGAATAATACAATACCATAAGAAGTATCAGTTATGAATTACAAAACCAACAAATGAAACAGACACTACAGATCATGTATTCATGAATATCACATCACATTACACCTCCTATCTATAGTGACAAAGTGCCTTTAATACAAACAATGGAATAAATTTATCACACCAAAGCAAGTAATTGTGTTCTTGTAATACACACACTGGTGCATTATACTGACAATTTCTGGCCATATAGATATTAATCACTTATTCACAATCCAGGAATGATAATGAAAACATTAATGTAGACATAGATAAAGAGCTTTCATTCTGCCAAATGAGACCTGCATGTTGCACACACCAAAATCAGGCATGTAAAAACTGTCAAATAGACCTAATGCAGAAAAATCTGGAATTCTTTGTTGTGTGTTTTATTTGTAAAATTATTTTCTTTACAGCTAGCACATTTCAAAGTATGCTCATTCATATATCTCTGCCCATGCTCTGTGGGTGAGGGAAAGTTGTAAATTCAAAACATTCATAAAATTCGCTTGTTTACAGTTATATATTATAGTGCAATATCTCAAAAAAAAATCAAGACCAGTTCATTTTTGCTATTAAAACAACTTCAAGTCTACAGGAGAAATTAGATGCACTATTCTGATAGAGATACCTCCTTTATCTTTCAGTTTTTCATCAAAACTGCCTGCACAAGTAATAACATAGGAAGCATAAGTACTGACATGACTCCCTATATTTTTTCCTAATGTCACGCAGCTAAGTATTATTTGAACATTCCTATGGCAGCGTATCCACCTTGTAACAACTGACAAACATTAGAAGCATCCAATCTACATCCAATCTACATCCAATCTCCAACCAGTCTACAGCTATTTTGAAAAGAAAAATATCTATGCAGCTTCTTCACTATGACTACACTATAAAAACATCTTGAGGCACATGTCATAATCTTCCTTACATCAGTACACCTCTGCTGTTTTTACCATTACTATAAACGTTCAGACTGAAAATGGGCCAGCAGAGTGCCCTTGACACAAAGCAGCCCAATGGTATCCTGGCTTGCATTGGGTCAAGTATTGCCAGCAGGTGGAGGCAAGTGATTCTTCCCTGTTCTCAGGACTGGTGAAACCTCATTTGGAACCCTGTGTCCAGTGTTGGCCGCCCAGCACAAGGGAGACATGGACACACTGAAGAGTCACAAAGAGCCACAAAGGTGATAAAGGAATGAGAGCATCTCTCCTATGAGAAAAAGCTAAGAGTACTGGGACTGTTTCAGCCTGGAGAAGAGAAGGCTCTCTTCTCTTATGCATATATACCTATATATGGGTATATGTAGATACCTGTAGGTGAGGTGCAAAGAGAATGAAGCCAGGCTCTTTTCAGTGGTGCCCAGTGCCAGGATGAGGCAACGGGCACAAACTGAAACACAAGAGGCCCCCTCTGAGCATTAATAAACATTTTTACTCTGAGAGTGACCAAACACTAGGAAAGGTTGCCAGAGTTTGTGGCGCCTATCTCCTCAGAGATCTTCAAAAGCCACCTGGACATGGTCCTGGGCAACCTGTTCTAGGTGTGCCTGTTTTAGCAGGGCGTTGGACCAGATGAGCTCCAGAGATCCCCTCCTATCTCTGCTATTCTGTGATTCTGTAAAAATAAGATTGCAAGCAAAGACAGGTTTGGAAGAGTGAGGGGGAAAGAAATTCACAAGTGTTCATCTGTTATTCCCCCCAAACCATGTTTACTATGTTATCTCTGCCCTACGAGCAAGTTTGTCCTTAATCTCTTCTAATTTTACTTCACCTTTTCATTTACATTTCTGATTACATAAATATATGTATAATTCATTAAAATACAGCATTGTTAACAGCCATGCAGCATGTTTCCATGATGCGCTATGGCAAAAGCTCAAAAAAAATTATAAAGATAGGCATGGATTTCATAAAGACCCAAAGCCTGCCTTTAAGGAGACAAGCAAAAACCATCAAGAAAGTAGTGAGCACAATTCGCCTTATTACTCTAATCAGAGCTACCATAACCAGCTACTCAAAATACAATCCAAAACCAGTATCTGCCCTAGCTATCATAAAAAGAGAAAGGAAAAAAGAATTCTTCTGCTACCCTTTGTATTGTTCCAACCAACATTAGATACTTATTCAACAGCTGAGACAGTTTGTAGCTGTGTATTATTGTTAAAAGTTGTCATTAATGAGAAAGAAAAATAGCTAAGATTTCTAGATTGTCTTGTGAGCACTTCTTCCAGCTAATCAGATTAATCTGTTTGATGATTTGCATTTATTACCAAAGTTGATTAGATGAGCATCTATGTGCTACTTATGTCAAGACGGCCTCTCCACTGTCACTACAAGCAGACACCTTTTTCTCGACGCCACAGAAGGGACTTCTAAAAATGAAGAAAATTTCTGAAATTTTCTCTCTTAGAAGGCAACCACAAAAGACACAAACGCTACATTTGTTAATATAAGTCTTCCAAGATTTTGTTCTTTAAAGCAAGCAGCAAGAATAAATCCTGAAGGGTAATGCAACATAAAAAGCATAATGATCATTCTGTATATTTATCATTAAAAGCAAAGGTTTCTTACCAAAGGCAGCAGATATGGTGGAGTCCATGGCTGGCTGGCCATCACCAGAGGGAAGGTCAAGGCGAGTGAAATCTCTGCTTTTGTCATTGTTGTACTTTACCTTCAGGCTTGTTAACTTGGAGAAGTCTATACGCAGAGTGCAGCATGCATTGTAGATATTTTGGCCATCCAGAGCCTGAAGAAATAGTTAAGTTTTTAGAGACAAAACACATATTTGCAGCCCTACCCCTAGTTTTACTTTATTTTTACCCCACAATTGTATCCAAACAGAAAATCACCTTCTCTTTCTAAGGTGCTGCTCTAAAACATCGAGTGGACAATTACACTGCCACTATCCTTACCTAGACACCCTGTGTAGAGCGTAGTGTAGTCCACTAATTAGTATTACATTACATTACATTGTCCCAGTATATAAAACACAGCTTTAAAAGTGACTTGACTTCTGGTGGAGACCAGTGACTAGTGGTGTCCCTCAGGGGTCTGTCTTGTGACTGGTGCTTTTCACCATCTACATCAATTACATTGATGATAGGATCGAGTGCACCCTCAGCAACTTAGCAGGTGACACCAAGCTGAGAGGTGCAGTCACACATCAGAAGGATGGAATGCCATCTAGAGGGACCTGGACAGGCTGGAGAAGTGTGCCCACGTGAACAGAATGAGCTTCAACAAGTCCAAGTGTAGCTGGGCCGGGGCAATCCCAGAGAGGAGCACAGGCTGCGAGAAGAACTTCTTGAGAGCAGCCCTGCAGAGAAGTACTTGGGGGTTCTGGTGGATGAAAAGCTCAACATGAGCCAGCAGTGGGTGCCTGCAGCCCAGAGGGCCAACTGCATCCTGGGCTGCATCAACAGAGGGGTGGGCAGCAGGGCAAGGGAGGTGACTGTGCCCCTCTGCTCTGCCTTTGTGAGGCCCCACCTGGCCTGCTGCATCCAGCTCTGGGGCTCCCAGCACAAGAGGGATGTGGGGCTGTGTGAGCAGGTCCAGAGGAGGGATACAAAGATGATCAGAGGGCTGGAGCACCTCTCCTGTGAAGAAAGGCTGAGAGAGCTGGGGCCATTCAACCTGGAGAATAGAAGGCTCCAGGCAGACCTCAGACTCAGTTTCAATTAAATGTGGTATCATTTTTTTTCTGTTATTTACTTCACAGTTCAAGTACTGTAAATAACAATGTGTTACACTACTGTCCCTTCTGCAAAAATCATGGAGGTCTTGACTACCGATCTTTAATTGCCAAATTATTCCAGACACAGGAAATTAACACATTTCTCTCAAAATTAAAATACTTAGCCACGGCAAGGAAATTAGTTGTAAAAGTTTTGTTGTTGTTGTTGTTGTTTTGTTGTTTTTTGACAAAACTCTGTACTGTGTTTACATGGCAGAGTTTTGTTAGCAGGGGAACTAACAGGGTGACCTCAGTGAGGAGACGGAGGCTCACCATGTCAGATAGAGCCAGCACCAGAATCCTAAACTAAATCCTTCACTGAAGCTGGTGGCACCTGTATGATAATATATTTCAGAATGGGTAAAAAAAACTGCACAGCAGCTTAGAGAACAAGGAATGAGAGTCAGCTCTGCAGCCTCCCAGGTGAGTGCAGCAGGAGGGCAGGAGGTGCTCCAGGCACGCAGCAGCAGTTCCCCTGCGGCCTGTGGAGAGGCCCCTGGTGGAGCAGGCTGTCCCCCTGCAGCCCATGGGTCCCACACAGAGCAGATCTCCACGCTGCAGCCCGTGGAGGAGCCCCCGGTGGAGCAGGTGGATGTGGCCTGGAGGAGGCTGCGGCCCAGGGAGAGCCCACGCAGGAGCAGGCCCCAGGCCGGAGCTGCGGCCCATGGAGGGGAGCCCACACAGGAGCAGGGGGCCACGGGGGAGCTGCCACCTGTCGTGGACCCATGCTGGTGTGGGCTGTCTGTCCTGGAAGACCTGCATGATGTGGTATGGACCCACACTGGTGTAGTTCCTGAAGAACTGCACCCATGGGAAGGGCCTACACTGGATTAGTTCATGAGGGACTGCATCCCATGGGAGGGACCCCAAACTGGAGCAGGGCAAGTGTGTGAGAAGGAAGGAGCAGTAGCCACAAAGTGCTACAGAGTGACCACAATTCCCATTTCTCACAATGCTGCACCGCCCGTGGGAGGAGGAGGCAGCACAAGAGCCAGGAGTGAAGCTGAGCCTGGCAAGAAGAGGGGTGGGGGGAAGGTGTTTTTAGTTCTCACTATCCTACTCTAATTAATTGGCAATATATCTTTCCCAAGTCGAGTCTGTTTTGCCCATGTTGGTAACTGGTGAGCAATCTCCCTGTCCTTATCTTAACCCACAAGCTTTTTCATCTTATTTTCTCCCCTAGCCCTGCTGAGGAGGGGGACTGAGAAAGTAGTTTGGGGGGACCTGGCAGCCAGTCAAGGTTAACCCACCCCAGAAACATATGCCTCAAATAGGTCAGATTTTCTTATTTATTGAGAACACGCATTTTAAAAATCAGGGTACAGCTGGTCTAAAATTATGAAATCTAAAGTGAAAACATTGATCACTGTAAATTTATCACTGAAATTCAAACAAGTAAAACATGGCATTCATCCAATCTCTGGAGATTTAATCACACCACTCTTAGGATTAATTCTCACTGAAAATAGTCCATATAGTTTGACAAGGAGAAGGCTTTTTGTGACAACTATAGCTACCATCACTCTTCACTACCAACAGCCTCAATCTTTGATTTGGTAGATTCAGCAACATTTTGGTCTGTGTGCTACACATTAATGTTTGCAGTTGGTGGTATAGTGCTATCCTCTTAAATAAGGAGGGTTGCCAAAGTTGTTTTTGTGCAAGAGTGTTAGAATGACAAGAAGCAAGAAACTTAAAGAGCAAGCTATCACTAATGTTATATATAATGATCAGTTTATCTTGGGGAGGGAACACAAGAAAACAAAACAGCTGAGTACACTGCACTTACCATTTTGGCATAATATGCGCTGATTGGGTCAGCATACTGGAGCAAGGTTTGAAATTGATTGTTCTTTGTGAAGGTGATAATCTTCAAGACAGTACCAAATTTAGAGAAAATCTGAGAAAGAAGGAATATGGACTTTAAGAAAAAAAGAATAATTTATGCACCATAAAAACTAGTATTTTAATACTTCTAGTAATTTTCTAAGAGAGTTCTTCTGCAAGACCTGAACAGAAATAAATTGATATCAGAATTCTGTTTCGGGTAAAAAATAAATAAATAATAATAATAAAAAGATACAAAAGATGGGGGAGAAGCACAAAATTCCCCTAAAGAATTAGCAACAGCTTTAACTAAGAGCAGAGAGGCCTTTACCCAATATGTGCAAAGAAACTGTGGATAATCAAAGCAATTTTGAGAAATGGATTTTCACAAGTCAGCTAGATGGTAACTGCAAATGCCTTTTAAGACACCATTACATTCTGTATTTCAAGCAAATTTTGCAAATTTGGTGACCAAACATACATCTTAAGTAGTTTTATGTGCCTAAAAATAAATTACACAGACCCGCTGACCAAACTAGAAGACAAAGAAGGAAAGAAGCAAGATAAAGACGTTGTTTGGCACTTAATTTGCAATTGAATGGCATTTGATTTACTGCAAATAAAGGCATTGCAGAAAAATTTAAAAAGGTTGAAACTAAATACATGTACGCTCAAAATGAGGGCATGTAGCACATGACACGCTCACTACGTGACACAATCACTATCTATAAAAATTGAGCCCACAAAGAATGAGGACAAAAGCGTAGCTAGGGTGTATCATGAAAGTGCAGAAAAACAATGTCCAGAGTAACAATGAAACAGGAAAGGAGAGTTTGGAAAGCACTGGCAGTTTTATAACAAACTACTAGAAGCGATGCAAAGTACCACAGCAGTCAGAAACGCAGAATCCCTCAGACAAGTATTAATCCTGGAATGGAGAGAAAGGCCAGAGATACGGACAAGCATCTCTTGCTAGCCTATTAGGCGTAGAATCATGGAAACAAGACACACTGTCCTTAACCTTTGCGCCCACTTTTTCAGTCTCTCAGGATTTCATGCTGCAGTCATCGTTTTGTGGTGGAAGACAGAACAGAAACATTTTTCACAGCAAGTTAAAATTAGCTGTTGAGTTCCTGCTCACAAAGCACTTCCCCTTAAGTATGGTGTAAGTACAGTTTCTGAACATATGCTTCCATGGGTATTTCAACAGAAGCAAGTAGACATTTTTAAGATAATGAAATTGAACTTAGTAGTATTTGTTTTTAAACCTAAACCCTATGGCATACACCAGCTTTGTTTCTACAGAGATAACACTGAGTATTCTGTTTCTTGTAATAAATATTTGAAGATGAGCGGTGGGGTGGGGCGGTGTGGGGCGTATAGGGGAGGGAAGAGGAGGGAAGGGGAGGGAAGAAAGGGTCTTGGCAAGCAGTTAAAGCTTACAAAATATAGCTGAAGCTTTGGTTGACAGCCTGCCTAACTCTACATGAGGCTATACTTACCAGTGAACATTTTCATTTCCATTAACACACTTACAGAGTAATGTTACGTTGTAGTTATCTATCACTCACAAAATGCTGCTTTAATTAGAGGATAATGTCCCTTGTTAATAATGCCAATTAAGTTCCTTTTTAAAGTATTGTTTAACTTTCTAGAGCTATTGCAAAAGTAGTTAAGTGAGGGTTGTTGGACAACTCAAACACTGAAAAATATTTTTTTTCTGCACTGAAGTGAACATTAATCATATTAAAGTAAAATAACATGAATTTCTCCTTTCACTGTCTCCTTAGTCAAAAGCAACAAAAGATAAAAAAAAACAACACACAAGGTTAGGTACAGGAATTGCTGTTGCACTGTTGGGAGGGAAAGGATAGAGAAAAAGGAAATATTAAGAAGTAAAAGGAAATATAAGTAGTAAAATTATTACCAAGTGTTGGTAATAATTGTTTGAGATGCTAAATACAGCCATAAGGACTACAGGTCTTTGCAAAAGACTCCTAATTATTTTAAATCACATTAACTCACAAAAGTAATATTAGGGGCATGTTTTCTGTTGCACAGGTTTACAGGTATTACAAAATATTCAAATATGAAATCCTTTGCAAGATCCAAAAGTAAGTATTGACAAATCAATCCTTCAGGCACAAAGAAACAGTCTCCTAAGGTTACTGTTTTTAAATGCTTAATTCTCAACAGCATAACATAACCACCAAGCAGAATTTATGGCAATGTCTTTCATAGCCATATCTATAAAAGCTAACACTATTCCAAACTTTCAGTAGTTAAAGCAAGTAATATTCTAAGAGTTGATGATAATTTAAAACATTTGTTCAAACAACTATACTTGTATATTACATCACTTGTATCAACATAAAAAAAGGAATATAAATTGCTCATATATAACGCAACCTGCAGAAGTTACCTAGCAAAAGGAGTGCTAAAACGTTTGTTCCAGAAGTTCGTAACAACCAAGATTTCACCAGCTCACAATGTGGGCATATATTCAAAGAAGCACTCTGAATTTATTGCTGCTTCCAGAGAAATCTTGTTATGTGATCTTAACCATAGGAGTGAAAGAAATGTTAAAAAAAAAACTGGTGTAATGCAATTAAGAATAGCTAAAAAAAAAAGTCCTGTTTACTTTGATTTTTTAAAAAAGTTAATTGCATTACACCAGCAACATAGAAACAGCTTTTACTATTAGTTTTACCAAGTCTCATTACCTGATACAGCACTTCCAAAGTGACAGGGTAGAAAAGATTTTCAACAATGATTCGAAGAACAGAACCTTCACCTGGAAGTTGTCCACCTTCAGCAGCAAGAGCACTTGTAATAGCCAGGCTTCCAGACTGCACAGCATTCACAGCTTGCAACGCAGCTTGGGCTCTCTGAAATCATGACACAGCAGAGACCACAATTAATTTACACACACACAAGCTATTCATATCTAAATTAATTTACAACAAAAAGTATGTAAAATGCATTTTAAAATGCAACTTTTAAAAAACTTATTCCATTTATATGATTATCTATGAAAATGCTGTGTTAGTAGGTAAATCATCCCTCCTCACCTTCCCCCTCCACTAAAAGAGGTCAGATCATACTCACAGAATTTTAACTTTCTTTTGCAGTTATACTCTTACTACTTTGTAATGCCATATAAGCAACATTTTGCTTTGATTCTATAAACTTGTGTCATTCTGGAGGTGCATTCCAGCTAATCAACACAACAGTGACATGGTACTGGACAACCAAATAGTCACCTGCTTTATTAGGATTTCATTCTCTTCAGGAACTGAGTTTTGACAAGCATAAGCTTAAAGGTGCATACCTTGCTCTGTTTTCTTAGCTGAGCTATTGGCTGCAAAAAACAAACCCACACCTTTAAACTCACTCCTCAAACTGTCTCACTGGAACTTGAGTAGTCTGAATAATCATTTTTGATAGGTTTTCCTCAAAAAGGACTTCAAGATTAATTCTGAGAGACATATGGAGAGACATTCCTTTCCAAATGTGATGTTGTGACTTGAAGCCATATCTCATTAACACTCTTCCCTTGGAAGGAGGACTAAACACGACACAGGGTATGGATGTTATCTGGTTCCAAAACATGTAACCCCACTAAAACAAACTGTCTTTCAGGGCTGAGCCTAGACACTAGGATGTCAGCAATGTAGTCCTCAGCTACCTGACTGAAGTCTCTAAAATTTAATTCAAATTCAAATGAAAGAATCGTAAGTGAAATACACATATATTTTTTAAATGGACCATTTTAATTTTAATAGAAGGAGAAAGCAAAGACTATCATATATTAAGCTGAAAATGCTGAGAAACACTGAGTCTCTTGCACTCCTTGTTCTATTTGCAAATATGAGTGTAGTTTTCCTGAGGCTGTTACATACACCACATACTTATCACCTTATTTTATTTGTTTTTGCAGATAACAAACCAATCCAGCAATCTTGGATGAGAAAAGAGACAAATAACATTTACCAGACTGAAAAGTTTGCCCGTTTTCAGTGATTTGCATGCACAAATTAGAAACAAACAGTGATACTTGTTGCAATCACTATTTGCAACACTTGTATAAAAAAATCAAAATCCTTATGCACTGATCATATTCTATAATTTATATACAATATACATATATAAATACTAAACATATATATCTTTAAGAAAACACGCATGTAAAAATCAATTGGCAAGTTTTTACGGTATGCCTGATTCTTTGTTACTAACATGGTAACAGGGAAAAAAAACAGACTTTATTCAGTGAAAAGAATTTAGTGAAGACTAGTTTCCTGCATGTTTTGAAGCCATTGGGAGCTATTATCTCATGTTAAGATTTACAAATGGCAAAAGTTCTTTCAAAGCTTATTGTAAGAAGTATTTCTAAGTCATGCCAAATATAAGCGCCATAGAAAGAAACGTTTCAGTATACCAAATGAATACAGGTCAGAGGCTAAAAAATAGATCAAAACACTAATAATACTCTGCAAACTCTGCTCTGTAGCAAAACAAATCTCTATAAGACAAACTTCATAGCAGATAAAAAAATATAGTTAGGCAAACTGATCTGACTTCTTCCAAAGACAGCATAAGCAGGAATCTTTGGAACCACCAAGGACCTGCATCACTAAATCGCTCCATCAGTTCACTTTTATCATTGATCAGAAGTACACAGCAGGCTTTCGGCTTCAGAGATCTCTCACCCCCAAACCCCTCAGCAAGATGGGAGAAGAAAATACACCACTTTGGAGCAGCATGGAGCAGCAGAGACAAGGCATTATGAACTGACAGTAACACCCATTCCCTGTCCCCCTGCACCACTTGGGAAAGGGAAAAGATAGCACAAGCAGGAGTGAAGAGAGGGGACTGCAGGTAGAAGATCAGTTGAGGAGTTGTTTTTTGTTGATGGTTTTGTTTTTGTTTGTTAAGTTCTCATAATTCTCCAACTCTACTTGAGCTCTCTTCTGGAGTAGTTCTACTCTACTTCTAGTGGGCAAAAAAATACTCTTCCCCAGGTCAAGACTGTTTTCCCCAGGATGGTAAGTGGTGAGTAATCTCCCTGTCCTTATCTCAACCCATGAGTTTATTCATCATATTTTCTTCCCATGTCCTGCTGAGGAGCTGGAGTGACACTGCAGCTTGGTGGGCACCTGGTGGACAGCCAAGGTTAACCTACAAAAGGCATAAAAATGTGTACCTGAAATCACAGTACCATGGTTAGTTTACAAATAATGAATTTGGTGACAAATTTCTAGGTAAATTGAACTTCCAAGTGCAGTTCTTATTAAAGATGTAATATGCTGATCATATGGCTCACTGTTACAGTGAGTTGATCCTGCTACATTTTTCCTCTTCATCCAAACCTATTCAACATACTAACCCAGAAAAATTGTTTGTTTTAAATGCAATGTTATGAACTGAGTCACTCACAAAAGAATCCAGCAAGCACTGTCACTATAAAGGAGAGAACATGTAGCTGGAAGCAGGAGACTTTCTCTTTTGGCAGCAAAAAACTGTTAGGTGAGCTCAATTACTCACAGAACGTCTACTTCAAGGATACCTCAAGCTCCTTCAGTTTTTAATGCTGTTATACTTAACCATAAATGTTCATTGAAAAACAGTATTATTAGTGTCATCCAGAAGTCCAATTAGAGAACAATTAGTCTTTACAGCAGCCCCCTCTGGGAATATTCTTCAATCACTTTTTCCCAAACTGTTTCATGTTGAATGTAACAATGATCATACTAGTGCTGAAAACTAAATATAAAACATTAAATGTGGAGTTTTTTTAAAAAAAATTACATACCTTCCGTACTAATTGATAAACTCATCATTTAAGAGCTTCCTTTTATCGTTCTAGGCATTGAGAGAAATTATGAATGTCATCTTGCACAGAGGACATGAATAACATAACACCTCCCTCAGTGAAGTATGGCTATTTAGTTACTAAAATCAAAACCTAAACTGAAGTCATACAACTATTATTGTGACAAATGACAGTGGCTTCAATGAAAATGAAGCAAAACCTTCATCTTGTGCAAAATCCTCTTAAAAGGACAACAGGAGGTGTTCCTGTCCATTGCAAACTGAATCCATAATTAGACACTTGCCCATCTCCTACGACATTTAGACCAGAAATCAGTTCCCAATCCTATTATCAGAAACACGAACCTGCTGAGATTGTCTAGAAATCTCTTCACTGAGGAAAGATCCTGGTCTTTTCCTTATACAGAGGACTTTTTCTTCTGAAATGAAGGCTTGACTATCCCAAGACAAAAGCTCTTTCACACTGTTAGCATTCAAAATCCCTGGAGTACTGCTGGATCAAAATTTACCCTTGACAAGTACGATTAACAAAATGGTAACTCATAAACACTATCTTATTTTTAAAAACAGAAAGCTATCTAGAAAAGCTTCATAGAACTGTTTTGACTTCTTCTCATTAAAAAATGATTCCCTCTGACAGTGCACCTAAGTAAATAAAAAGATGACTCAAAGCCCACAAGACAAATACTGCATTCTTTAACACAGTTTGCGTTCATTTATCTTTATGAAAGAAAATAACACCAGGAACTGTTACCTATACATCTGCAAGACATAATACGTCCTTAAAAAGGAATAAGGTTATATAACTATCTGTGGAGAAATTATTATCAACTGTAGGAAAAAAGGGGAAAGAATATGAGGATTAGCATACGCAGGAAAGAAGTCACTACCTATAGATAGCTTCCATGCACTACTCCCTTTGATCTACTGGAAAACAGAAAAACAATTTTATAGCAGTTTTTATTTTTCTCTAACTGATAGGAATGGTGAACTCTGAAGAATTCACTAATTTCATCTGTTAATTCCCAGGAAAAAACATGAAATTCTTAGAATATATGAAGAGACAGAAACAGAAGCATTTCTTCCTTCATACATTATTGTTTGACTTATAATTTGTGGGTGGAAAGCAAAAAGATGGCTGCCACCTTCCATCCTGGTTCATGCAGAATGCTGTAAGAGAGGCTAATGCTTCCTCCCCCCCAAATAAGAGTGTATTTAATTGAAGTGCTCTGGAGAAGAATGGGGCAAGCAATTCAGAGTCTTCAGCACTGAATACATACTGGGAGACTCACAGAAGGAGCAGGGATTCTTTTGCAGTAGGTAATAAACACTACTGTAACCACATCATATCTCATAGCAGAGAGAAATGAGAATCTCCTAAAGAAGTCAAGCAGGACTTGAAGGAAAAGGTCCACCACACAAAGACACAATGCATAGATTTGCTTTTTCAGAAATATACATCCATCTCTATTGGAAGACCTTATAGAGTGTTCCCAGTTTCCTCCCTAGTTTGTTTTCTAATAGGGCACAGCTTGAGGATCCAGTCTCACTTTACGTAAGGAAGCAGGTGTAATCCATGTCTCTCAACAGCTTCAAACAGAATCACAAAACAGTTGAGGCTGGAAGGTACCTTCAGAGGTTGTTTACTCCAATGCCCTTTCAGAGCAAGGTCATCGAAAGCGGGCTGCTTATGACTGTTTTCAGGCAAGTTTTAAATGCCTCTAGGGATGGAGACTACATAACCTCTCTGAGCAACACATTCTAGTGTTTGACCATGCTCACAGTAAGAAGTTTTTTTGGTGTGTGCAGTTTTTTTTTTAAGTTTCAGTGGATTTTTCTGTAGGTGAATTTGTGCCCTTGACTTCTTGTCCTGTCACTTGGCATCTCTGAGAAGAGTCTATCTACCTCTTTACTCTCCCTTCACGAGGTATTTATTTGCCCCACATCGCTAAGATATCCCTGAGCCTTCTTTTCCTCAAGCTCAACAGACCCAGCTGTCTCTGGCTCTGCTTGTATGACAGACACTCCAGTTCCTTAACCGCCTTTGAGGCCTTTTGATGAAGTTGCTCCACTAAGTCCATGTCTCTCTTGTCATGAGGAGGCCAGGACTGGACACAGCGCTCCAGATGTGCCTTACCAGTGTTGAATAGAGGAGATGGATCACGTCCCTCAATCTGCTGACAGCAATCTGCCTTCTTCCATGTGAGAGGCTGTTGGCATTCTTTCCTGCAAGTGCACACTGCTGGCCTATAGTAAAGTTGGGGTCCCTCAGCAACCCCAGGCTTTTCTGTGGCCTAGCTGCTTTCCAACTGCTTGGCCTCAGCATTCAGTTGTGCTTAGGACTAGTCCTTCCCATGTGCAGGACTTAGCATTTCCCTCTATTGAACTTAATCAGATTCCTGTCCATTTCTCCAGCTTGTTGAGGTCCCTCTGAACAGCAGCACAACCATCTGGGATGTCAAAGGCTCCTCCTGGTTCTGGTCCGCAAGCATGCTGAGGATTTGTCCCATCTCATCATCCAGGACATTAATGAAGATGTTAAACAATACTGGACAATACAGTATCTACTCCTTGTGACTGGCTTCCACCACGGACTTCATGCCACTGACTACAACTATTTTAGCCTTTCAGACCACTTCACAATCCACTTACCTAGCTTACACTCCATCAATTTGTCTATTTGGATGTTGTGGGAAACAAAGTTTGAAGTCTTACCAAAGTCTAGAAAAGCAACATAAACTGCTCTCTTCTTATCCACCGAACTAGTCATCTCGATGTAGAAGGCTATCACATTGGTCAGGCACTGCTTCCCTTTCACAAACCCGCACTGGCTTCTCCCAGTCACCTCCTTGTCTTCAGAATGTTTGGAAATGGTTTCCAGAATCAGCTGCTTCATCACTTTCCTAGGAATTGAAGTGATGCTGACTGGCAAATGTCCTGGATCCTCCTCCTTATCTTTCTCAAAGATAGGAGAGAGATTTGCTTTCTTCTAGTCCTCAGAAACTTCTCCAGCTGCCATGACTTTTCCAAGATTAGGAGAATGGTCTTGCAATGACATCAGTTGTCCCAGCACTCATGAGTGCATCCAATCAGGCACACAGACTTTCTGTCTATCCAGTTTATTTAAATGTTCCCTAATGAGATACTTCTTCAATTCCCTCAATCAAAACTTTTCTACTGGGCTCAGTGGCTTGGTATTCCCAATGGCAACTCTTAACAAATAAAGACTGGGAGAAGGTGCCTAGCACTTCAACCTTTTCCATGTTTTTTGTCACCAAGGCTCCTGTCCCATTAAGCAGTAGGCCCACATGTCCTAAGTCCATAGGCCTAAGTCTTCCTTTTGCTATCAATGCACGTTCAGGAGCCATTCTAGTTCTGTTTACATCCTTCGTTAAGAGTCAAATCCACCTGAGCTTTGGCATTCCTAACCACGTTCCTACGTACTAAGATAATGTCTTTATGTTCCCCTCCTGGGTCACCTGTCCATGCTTCCCCCTCTTCTATGCCTCCTTTGTATGTAGGAGCTCAGTCAGAAGCTGCTTATTCATCCATGCCGGCTCCCTGCCACCTTCACTGGATTTCCTCGTCACTAGGATGAACGTTCCTGAACCTGAACCTCCACAGTAATATTGAGAAGTCCCTGTCTGAAATAACTTCCTGTCTAGGTTACAATTGACAGAAAAAAAATCTATTAGAATTTGACTATTGGCGTAGTACTAGTAAAAAGTAGTCTGTTTATTTACTAATGCAAGTCATGTACAATTTTACCCTGTTAAATAGAAATAATATACTTACAGCCTGATTAGGTAGATTGTCAGTCTTAAGTTCTCTGTGATTGGAATACTGAATATAAATAGGCTGACTGCGGAGGAGAGGTGTAACAGGTGTATAGTAGTTCACCATAGTAACAGCAGCTTCTTCAGAAGCCATTTCCAAAAAAGCCTGCAATAAATAAATATATAACAGTTTTCAACATTGTTTTGTTTACAGGAAAGAACAAAGCATCATACCATCACTTAATCCCAATTCCACTCTCACTAGAAAAAAGATTACATGAAATTGTAGTGCTGATTTGCTCAGCATTAAAATGTGTTCATGTATTCAAGTTTGTGGGGGATATTTGATTTCATTTTCTTAATGGATTTTTATCTATGAGAATGGTCTTGCAATGACATGTGCTCTCTCAGCACTCATTAAAAAAGTGGTGGAATAAGTATGACATGTGGGAAGCTATGCTAATAAAAATTCACTGCTAATGAATTTATTAGATTCCTGAATCAAAGCACTATTGCTTAGGTTGCAGATACACATACTGAATGAAGCACTAGGAACAGAACACTAAACATCTATCAGTTTGTTCACAATATTAACCCAGTCCAGTGCTCTACACAATTTATGAATGAATGCCTTTTATTTTGAGGATTCTAGTGTTCATGCATCATATGAACTGCCCCTTCTCATCTAAAAGAATTAAAAAAAAAAACTTAAGCAATTTATTTCACATAAAATAATTAATATGCATGTTAATTATTTAATCAAGTAGGTTATTTCAAGACAGCTAAATAGTGGCAGTTCTTGACCATAGATCTTGATAGTTCTTGATCATCTACATATTCTTACGTTGACGTCAATTAAAACATTGAAAACATACCTGACTTTTTCCTTTTAGCATCAACAGATTGGTCACTTTGCCAAAAGGAAGACCTAATGAAATAACTTCTGCTTCAGTGACATCACTTGGAATTTGACGAAGATGAAGGACACGAGAAGGGGAGCATGGAGATCTGCCTCCTTTGAATTTCTTGTTGTCATTCTCATTAGCTAAAGTATTTAGGGAAAGGGATGGACAAGGAAACAAGACACATTCATTATGCAGTACAAATGCCAAAACCTAAAAGAGAGAAACTGCTGTCTCAGTATTGACATTGACTGTTATCTGTAGCTCTCTGAATATTAAGAAAGGACAGATCATATATAACCAATGGACAGTTTAAAAAGGCCCCCTTCAGCTGTTCCAAATCTCCACTGTAAGGATGGTAGTTTGGGGGAGGTGTGCGGGGGTTGCTTATTTGTTTTGAAGTCTTACAGCCAGAGAGGCTGATAACTTCTTACCAAATATGCATGTAACGTATTTCTAAAAAGTTATTTACACTGAACAGGCGCAAGTCAGTAGTAACTGGGACTATTCTAACTACTGTAACACATTTGATTTTAATTCCCAACCTATCTTCCTGCATTATTAATTTCTTAACTAGACTCTGAGAAGCATGAAATCCATACAGATTCTGAAGTCTTCCACTTTGGCAAACATTTTTGTGTGTGTGTGCTTTTTTGTTTGTTTGTTTGTTGATGCTGTTTTTGTTTGGTTTTCCTCAACATATGCTTATTTGGATCCTGTAACAGCTAAGTGACCAATGGTTAAATTTCAAGGAACTGACTCAGAGTCCTTGAGAGCACTTTTAAACAGAACACCACATCTGAAACAGGCACATTGTTCTAGGAACTTGGAACTATCACAATGGAGTAATAACTGTTAAAGTAATGAAAAAGAAATTCATTAGCCAAACTACACACCCTAGTAACAGACTCTCCTAGAGCAAGATACAGAGGTTTAAGAGATTTGAGAAAAAAAAAATCCTAAAATGAGAGAAAAGACAACACATCCAATGGAAATTGTATTTAAGTCTCACTGTACACCACTGAATGTATATCACTTTTGTTAATATATATATTATATATATATATATATATATATATGCTATAAACATTGTTATTCCAGCAAGAGAGAGAAACTTAATATCTCATGTGTTTCATTTGGTATTCCAGAGAATTCCTCAAGATTACGAACAAATATCTGTGTGAGGTTGGCAAGTAATTCCATATTTTTCTTTAAGATTTGAAGACAATCTAAAGCTGAGAAGTGTTTCACACAAGTTTTACTCTGTACATAAGTAAAGGTAACTAATATCCTCCCTGTATAACAGAAAACCTTTTTATGCATTGCTTTTTCCATCAAGAAATGCCATTGTTTGCTCTGTGTGCATTCTGGAAAATGTGAACAAGTGGCAGACTTGATGATATTTTAAGACAACGAGAAAGGTACTAAACACTTATCAATACCAAGCCAGGACAGGATATATTACTACTAAAGCCTAACAACCTGTACCATCTTGTTAAATCTAGTTTTAAGGTTTTTAAGGGACATGACAAAGTTCTTGATTTTACTAAGCCAAGGACTGCTTGACTAAATAAAACAGCAAATGAAACCTAAGAAGAATTTTGCCTTTAGTTTAAGGTGAGTCTTTTACAGGAGTAATGCCATAAAGGGTCTCTGACTCATCACAGGTGACAAAATGGAACTAAGTGGCAAGCACAGCATTTTCTCTCAGCATCTTCACTGAGCGTTACAGGAGTTTGCAGGTCAGGCATTCAGCCAACAAGGCCAGTGCTTAACAGAACGGTTTCAACCTGTGCACATACAGTGTATATCTTTTACTTCACTATCTACCCATTAGCAAGCATATATTGACTCTGGCTTCTGAATAGTGACCAACACCTGACCTAAAAATCTCATGTGCTATTAAAATGCCTCCTTTTGGTAATGCAGTAATTATATTTAGTATTGTGGAGCTTCAGGTAAGTCTGTAAATCAACAATAAAAGCTACCACTCATTCCATCCCAACTATAAAGACCTCATCATTTTTAAACCATACTTCTTTCTCCAGATATTGTCTGATATGAATGTCTGATATTGATGCAGAACAATAATCATGGGTTTTTCTGGCATCTAACTTTCAAAATGGATTCAATAATTCTTTAAAGCATGCCCAAGGCCATTACCTCTTCAGAATTTCACACTCGTGTGAAAACAGAAAACACATATACATTAGAGAACCCTTAGAACAAAATGAAATTTGGGGCCCAGATTTACAAACAGGAGTTTATCAAAATCATGACTCATGACTGTACGATAATATTTTCCAAATGAAGAGCCTCAGATTGAGAAATGCAAAACATATTCTATGTATGTGACCCGCTATATAGAAAAACTGCTGCAAGTGAAGCAGTGGTATTAGGTGAAGAGGTTCATCTCAATTATTTTTATTTTTAATTCATCTCAATTATTTTTAATTCAGATTATTTTTATCTTAAAATTAAGTAGAGAAGCATCAGTGATAACAACATTTTTATTTTATTTATTAGAAGCCAAATACATCTACCTTATTTTAATGTCCAATATCATTTAGACACCCTGGAAGTCAGTATGAAGTATCAGTGGTTACAATGGTAATTAATAAAAGCCACATTAACTCAGTACTAATTCGTATTTCTTGGCAGTTGGCAGCTTGTCACAAAAATGCCATCTACACAAGCCTGAAATACATTTCAGCCTTTTAATTACTGAATTATAAGCTCATGCTATTTCAAGACAAGCAGAAGCCTATGGAAGTCATACTAAATCAATTAACAGAATTATGAACACGCCAACATCTGCAACTAAGAAACAGAAGAGAAAAATGTTCTGAAGAGTTCTCAGACTCTTCCTTACTCTTATTTCCCATAGCGCTGCATGGGGTGGTTGTGACCAAAGTGCAGGACCTGGCACTGAGCCATGTTGAACCTCATCCCATTGGCCTCTGCCCATCGACCCATCCTGTCCAGGTCCCTCCGCAAGGCCTTCCTGCCCTTTGGCACATCAACACTTCCCCCCAACTTGATGTCATCTGCAAACTTACTGAGGGTGCACTCAATTCCCTCATCCAAGTCATCAATAAAGATATTAAAGAGGATGGGCCCCAACACCGACCCCTGGGGAACACCACTGGTGACTGATCACCAGCTGGATTTCACTCCATTCACCACCACTCTCTGGGCCCGGCCATCCAGGCAGTTTTTAACCCAGCTAAGAGCGCACCTGCACAAGCCATGGGCTGCCAGCTTCTCCTGGAGAATACTGTAGGAGACCATGTCAAAGGCCTTGCTGAAGTCTAGGTAGACTACATCAACAGGCCTTCCCTCATCCACCAGGCAGGTCACCCGGTCACAGAAGGAGATGAGGTTGTTCAGGCAGGACTTGCCTTTCACGAATGTATGCTGGCTGGGCCTGATTCCCCCAGTGGTCCCACATACACTGCGTGAGTACATTCAAGATGACCTGTTCCATCACCTTTCCTGCCACCGAGTTCAGGCTGACAGGCCTGTAGTTTCCTGGATCCTCCTTACGACCCTTCTTATAGATGGGCGTCACATTAGTAAGTCTACAGCTATACAGGACCTCTCCAGATGACCATGACCACTGATGGATGACAGATGTCACAAGGAAATTAATTTACTTATAGTTAACTTATACAGCCATGGGACATGAATACTTCAACCCCACATAAACTGAAAATATTTCTAAAGGAAGCAGTCCCAGCTTTCTCTCACTTTCAGCTTTTTGCCTGACTTAAACTTCCAGGTCGCCAAGTATACTTACTGAATCTTTCTCAACACATGAAGCATACATTTCTTTGGGTGGCAACATGGTTGAAGAAGCCATGGCTGTGGTTTCACACTGAGCCATCACATCACTTAAATATAACTAGTTTCTTTACCCTGTACATGTCTACTTAGTTTCCCACAATCTCTTCCCAAAAAACACTGTGCTGAAGAACAATTTGTGCAGATATGTAGTGAATCAGACTGAGGAAACACCTGATCAAAAAAAAAATATGGTATACTGCTTCCCTTGAAAAAAAAAAAAAAAGTGCATTCATCTGAACCCATGGAGAGATCACTTGGGGACACGAACTGGCAGAAAAACAACTGCCAAATAAATTATAGGACTGCTGCTCAAGAAATCCTGGAAGTAGGGTAGAAAGCATGAACAAGAACACTCAAAGGAAGAACAAGAACACTCAAGGGAATCAGCTTAACTGTTTATCACAAATCCACACAACATGCCCTATGTTCCACCAAACTGACATTAGTGTATGATACTCATCTTCTGACTCTATAATCCAGACAGCCTTGAATATTGCAAAACAAATTTATTTCAAATGCACAACTACAGGAAAATTGTGCAGGTGCTTGAGAATCTCTGCAGGAGGCAACTCGCTTGAACATGATTATAGAAAATTGGTATTTCTTGACCCATTTCAACATGTCAGTTTTAGAGTTTCTCAATACTGTTGTTAAACAACACTGGGTAAACTCCAGTGCTTCTACTGTTAGTGGTAGATTGGAGTCAGATTTCATACAGTTCAGGACCTGGTACAGCTGCTAATGGTGACAATAAAGAAACAAAATTTTTTAAAAAATCACAAGAATACACATCTGTTGTTGAAGAAGACTATGATAAAAATATTTCTCTTATATATACCTGTAGCTGGAGCAGAATTATTCATGGTAGAAGTCCTTCTACTGACTCCAGAGGAAAGAAGCTTGTCAGGTCCACGCTAAAAAATAAAAGACAAAATTAACAGTAAAAACTGTTATTGAGAAAGAACTTGATAAAAAAATTAACAATTCCTGTAATTTATTCTTCCCAGTATCATTCCCTTTCTAACACACACTACCCACTATTGCTGTGAATTTATTTTTCACAAAAGGAGTTGGACTCGATAATCCTTATGGGTCCGTTCCAACTTGGGATATTCTATGATTCTGTGATTTGGGATATTCTATGAAAAATTGCCAACCACACAACTATTCATTCTGTCTCAAGATGTTAGTTGGCACGTTCAGCTGTGTTACAACTGTAATTTCTCTTATTTCTTACCCTACTATAGTTTATGTTTTAAAAGATTAACAATAACAAATGTTTATGAAAAGAAATGAGCTGGCAGCAGGCTCTCGGTCTGCGTTCAACATGGCTTCCAAATACATATAAACACGTAACAACATCAGTTTGCATTTGTTCTGACCTCAGAAAACTAACTTGAGAGATTTTCAAATACACCTGTAGCACTTTGCTTAAACCCAGCTGTCATCCAAAGAACTTAACTGTGAATCATTTGTACTTAAAAATACACACACACACACACACAAATATATATATATAAAATCAAAGTATGTGCTTAAGGAATACTGACAATTTGTGGCTCTAACCAACAACAGAGAAGAGTTTGAACACTACAGGTTCCTCATCCAAAAATGCCAAATCCAACATGCCAGACTTAACTGGCAACGAGGTGCTGCTTTTACCCTGTACGATTGCTTTAGCATGCCAGTCAAGCATCAGCTTCTTCACACGGAAGTTCTTCAAAATGCCAACAAGGTATTTCTTATGTCAGTTAAGGTTCCTGTAACATGTACCATACTTTTCTGTAACAGTATTCGCATGAAAAAGTTGTGACGAAAGGGCATGGTTCTAGAAGATGAAGTAAGCTGATGTGGACAGCTCATCACCACTTTGGTGGAAGGAGAGGCTCCAGTTGCCCTTGCCTCGGTATTCCCTGTGGCTTATGTTGCACCAGCTCTGGTGCCTGAGAAATTCTCTATGAGGTGGTCCAATCCCTTAACCTGCCAAAACTCTCTGCTGAATCGGGTTCATAAGTTTAACAGCTGAAAGAGGGGTTGACGAATGGCAGGATCTAATGCAAAGGAAGGAGCAGAGCAATTTGGAGAGGGGACAGGACTATGAAAGCATCCTTTTGGCAGCAGCAAGACCTCATACTGGTTGGCATTGGCTGCAGAAGTTTAGCTCATTGAGGACTAGTTTATAGGCTGTCTGTGCTTAAAGCAGCGGTTTGGTCCATTTCCTCCTTGCAATTAACCACGTGCTCATGCTGCTTCCCCACTGTGGGGAAGATCATTTGCAACGTAAGGTCGTGACCAGGTTAGGATAGTGAAAAATGTAGCTGCTCAAAAGGTATCACAAATGTTAGTGAGGGAAGGAGAAAAACATGACTGTTCACCCCTCACTAACAGCAGAACAGACTTACTGTTAATCAAGAAACCACACCTTAACAGCATCAATGCAATATCGAACACAGTAAGCACTCCGAGAAATAATCTCTATACTAAAAGAAAAAAAAAAAAAAAAAAAAGAAATTTATTCTAATTGTTTTCAGTTGCTACCAATTACATCTATTTGTAATAAAATACGGGTTATGTAAAGACTTCAGTTTGGTTAAGCAGTACAGCACACTACATATCGTATAGCCCAAGGTAAATTTATTTGGATGGTCAAACTTTAAATTAGCCTTGTAAAAGTTTGTGGATTAAATGCTTACTAGATTTCTGATATGTATCATTCTATATGGATTGATACTGGAATTTAATTAACAGTTAAAATGAGCATTAGTTTTTAATTATTAAAAGTATGTTGAGTATGCCAACACCTATGTATTGAACTTCTATGGAGAATATTTTGCCTGTAAAATGCTGCTATAATTTCAGTTCCCAGGCCTTTTAGTTTACTTTTAACTTTACTTTTAACATAGCTTTTATTCAACAAAATAAATTTCTGCATTTTTCCAGAAGGCTGTATCAAAAGCTGTTATTTTAGCACATCAAGCTCCAGCAGCAGGTGCCTTTACTGAGTAACTTGTAGCTATTTTGTAGTTTCATTATAAACCTGGCACCAAATACATCTATGAGCATATTAACAGATTAAGTTAATCTCAAGGATTTAAAGTGCATTTTCAAAATGTCTTATTTAATTTTAAATGCACTGATATCCAAAAAGAGCCAACAGGTTTTTTCAGAATAAAATAAAACATCCTGAACTTAGTATTCAAATCAGCGTTTCAGCGCAGATACCAGACTCTACCATTTTAAAAGTTAGGTACTTACAATTAATGCAGAAGTTAGGAAAAGTGTGTAATGTCAAGATTTTTACAAATTAGGGTAAATTGTTTAAGGATTAGGCTACAAATGAGAAAAATCTGCAAATCAGCACTATTAGGTTCACTTCATGAAACATGTAGTGTGCAACAAATAGAGGTTTGCTTGCTTTCAACTAAAATTTTATTGCTTTTGAGAAAAAGGAAGCATCAGTAACTTACAGCATTAGATACTTTGTAAGCTTGGTACATGAAATTGCAACTGATACATTTGGCACAGATTTCTGAGCTAAATTCTTAGAGACTAACACTGAAGATATTAGCTGTCAGGATTACAGTGAAACACCATGCTGACTAGATAGATCTTAAAAACAAATTGCAAAGACCAGAACTTACTATCACAGATAATACTGAAAGTCTGCAAATAAAACATAATCAATTTTTGTCTGAAAGATGATCCAGCCTTCTCAGAACAAATTCAAGCATATTCTGCAAGAAAATGCATGTAACCTCCTTAAGTATTAATGTGTCTAGGCTACCCCATCACTACAGTTTCCTCCAGCATTTGTATTTCTGGTAGAACTGTGCTATAAACCAGATCAAGGAAGCAACTCCAGCTTGAAAAGACACACACAGGCACGCACACACACACACACCAATTCAGGTGCCTGCAGCAGTCTGTATTGCAACGCTCTGCAGAGCTGCCCAGCTGAAACTATAGATCACTGCTGTGCAGAATGAGCTGCTCTGGATTGAGGGTCTATACCAGCTTGAACAGTGGAAGATGACACCACATAAATTACAACCAACTGGCAACGTGCCTGTGCCGAAAACCCATGCATCATCCAACCAGCATCTCCTATAACAGCTGCCTGAATTTCACCAGTACACTGACAACGATTAACTTTAGAGTACAGGAGCCATGCACAAAGAAAGCTCTTTTAACCCACCAGCTCGCTGTATAGTAAGCTGTTTTACTTGGTCTAATCAAGAACCAGCAAAGTGTTGAGTCTCTTACAATACAGGGAACCATCATCATTACAGAAGTATAACTATCTTAGTATCTTCAATTTGACACAAGAAGTATCTTAAAGTAAGTGTACTTTCAACTGTGTTTAAGTTTTTAGAAACAAAACAAGCAGTTAAATGTTAAATTAAGATGTAATAGAATAATCGGCCTGCCACAGACATGTTGAGTCCTTATAAAAAACTCAATTTCTTACATTCACAAGATTTTGATTATAATATTGTTATTATTTGAATACTCCTCTGAAACACTATTGCACTATATATGTTTTGCTACAAATACTAAATTATTTATCATACACAGTCACTGCATATTTATTTATTACAGCATGCTGCCTGGAAGAGCACGCTGTAAGGGAACTGCTAGGAACAGTCTTTTTGCAAATAGATGGCCAAGCTATTTCTGAAGTACAAGAACACTATAAAGATGATGTTCTGTACCTTGTCATTTACAAGGCAATACAACCGGTAAGTTTTCTCAGTCATTGACTGAAAACAAAACCAAACCCAATACAAAAAAAAAATCTAGAAAAATGCAAAGATAAATCAACATATTTATCTTGTAAGCAGGAAATAATGTGTGCATAGGGGACATTCTGGATAAATAAAGAAAGGAGATCACACTTTCTTCATTAGCATCTTCCTACCTATTTATAAGTACAGATTCACAAAGAGATAACAGAATTCAAGTTCCCAACCTCAGTCAGGCCCTTTCCTTTCTCAGGAAGCATGGAAAGAAATACTCTTGAAATACTTTGAAACGTGAGGAAGCATGATGTGGTGATGAAGATCATCTACACACTGCTCTGGTAAAAAGACAAGTGCTGAAAAAGTCCACAGAAGAAGGTAACACGGTCTAGGTTTTATGCTACAAGCTCTTTCTAATGAGGCTAGAGTCTTACAGTGTTCTTTCTTTCTCTCTGTATACAGTTTTTTGGTTGGCTAATCTTTAGTTAATCACTGTTTAAAAAGTCCAGCTGAGAAACTAGTCAGAACAACCAAATCCTGCCTACAAGGCTAAGCCTGATATTCTTCCTTACTTTAAGTTTCATCACCCTTGGCAAGCACTTCTTCCAGAAGGGATGTCAGCTTACACAGCCCTTAGGCCATCACTACCGTTTCAGCTTTCACACCACAACTATCTGAGATGAGTTGGCTGCTTAACCTCAGGATGCTGCTTGCACTGGTTCACTACAAGGCCCCACAGGACAAAGAGAAGAGGCAGGCAAGGCAGCTAAGCACAAGTGCCCAACTTTTCTCTGACAAGCACTCCTTTCATCGCAAAACTACTCACGTAAAGTAGCACCTATTTGAACATCAAACTGTGTGGTGAATTTTCTTTCTTTCAGACCTGTAGGAAAAGCGGGTAAGTGAAATTACTCAAAACAAGGATAGCAACCAGTCCAGGATTAAAACAGCATCTTCTCTCTACCATCTCATCCCATCATCCCAAATACACAAACAACCTTACAGTATATTTAACTGTTTTTTCTTAAATTACAAGATGGCTTTCCACTTCTCCTATTTCACTACAACATTTTCGTGTTTGTTTAGAATTACTGACTCATGATAGGCAAGGTAGTTCCAATTTATTCTTTCATTACTAGGTGGGAATCAGAAACCTGTTGTTTGGAAAGCATAATTTAATTTTGGACATTTCTTTAGAAGCAAGTAAAATGTGTAGTAGAGACTAACTAGCCCATCTACAAGATGCAGCACTTAATGAAATGATAACGAAAGAAATTGTTCTCTATCTACAATAGCCAATTTCCCTGACTAAGTAAGGTTCAAATTACTGCAGTAGATGCCTTCCTTGGAATTACTAAACTGTTCTGTGATTTTTAAGTTTCTGATGGTGACATATGTGTGTCAATTATTCTGAAATTCAAGTATAAATAAGGCTGCACTTATAGCAAAAAGGTACAGCAAGCATCTTAAAGTCAACAAATTTAGGCTTCTGAAGTCTACAAGTGTCCTGGGTCTGGCTGGGATGTTAACCTTCCCTGCAGCAGCCCATACAGTGCTGCGCTCTGCACTTGTAGCTAGGACAGCAGTGGTATCACACCGGTGTTGTGTCTGCTGCTGAGCAGTGCTGGCACAGCATCAGGACCCTCCTAGGGGGTGGGCAAAAAAGTGAGAAAGAAACATCCCCAGGGCAGCTGACCCAAACCAACCCAAGGGATATTCCATACCATATGATGTCACACTCAGCAATAAAAGGTGGAAAAAGGAATAAGAGGGGAGATGTGGGCTCTCTTTGCGAAAACGTCTGTCCTCCTCCTGAACACCAGCTACATGCATTGAGGCCCTGCTTCAAGGACGTGGTCAAGCATCGCTCATTTGTGGGAAGTAGAGAGTAATTTCCTTCCTCTGCACTTCCACATAGCCTTTACTTGTTTTGCTTTGTTATTCCCTTTCTCTCTTCCCCTTTCCCTTTTTTCCCTTTAGTTGAATTGTTTAATTATTAATAATATTTCCTTAATAATTTTTTCTCTTTAATTAAATTATCCTTATCTCAACCCCTGAGTTGTTCTTTCCTTTACTTCTTCCCCTCCTCATCTGGGGGGGGGGGGGAATGAGAGAGCGGTTGTGGTGTTCAGCTGCCTAGCACAGTAAAACCACCACGACAAGTCAGATACTGTTAGAAACATGACAGTAAGAGTGTTACTCTGAAATAGTTCTTTAGGAAATGTACGTTTTTCAAAACTGTATCACATGTTTATTCAGCATCACATCTGAAATCAATGAACCCTAAGAACAACATCTTAATATTGGAAAAGACTGTAGTATATAAACAACAACACATTTTTCCCACAACTCTCAACTGCAATATTTTTCCTGTAACTTTCTCACAATTACAAATTTTCCAGTACAGTTCCATTAATTACAAATGGAATAATTTCAGACCAACTTATATTTCATCTGAAAGAAACTGTTTTTCCTAGAAAATTGTTAGCCTCCTTCTGGACTACTATTTCTAAGTCACAAAGTGGAAGAATATGATCATAGCTTTCTACTATGAAATAGCTACAACAACAAAAAAGGAGGCCCAATAAAATAATAACTCTTTCAAAAAACACTTTTTTGCCTGAACGTAAATTGCAGTTTTGATACTTTTTCTCTGAGATTCTACTTGGAAACAGAAGAATTTCTTTCCATAAACAGTGCATTTTGACACATCAGTTTCAAGTTATGCTAGTAACAAATTGTTGTTAACTTAAAATGAAGTTCTAAGGCTTATCTTATTAACTTTTACACAATCTGATTGACAAAAAAAGAGCTAGGGGTCGTGAAGAAGCATGAAAATTGCCATTAGTTTCCACTTCTACAATAAGCTTTCTAAACACCTGCCATATTAATTTATTCTTTCTTCCACAGACCATGTTTGCAACAGCAGAGATAGAAATTGGAAATTCTACTTCCAAACTGAAAACTTAATGTGAAGTACAAAGTACAATGCCACTGATGAAAAAAACACACACACAAAAATAATAAAAAAACCCACAACATTTCAAAGAAAATGGAGTTGAACTAACACAAATTACAAGGTTATATCATTTGCATTCAAAATAAACTTTTAAAAAATAAAAGAGTAAAAAAACAAGCAAACCTTATATAGAAAAAGCACCTCAATGTGATGAAACAGAAGGAAATTACATGATCATAATGATCATAATGAAAACAATCATAAAAATGCACACCTTCCTTTGTCCAACGCAAACGATCCCTCCCAAACACATTGGCTCAACAGGCTGATCATCAGTCACCCTTGAAGAATGTTGTTTTAGCACAAATAGCTGCTCTGCTGTAGGCTTGAATGCTTTGCTAGCAGTACAGACAGCTCTGCTGTCTCTGCTATCAATTATTGAAGCTCCCTGCTTCTTGTAACAAGATACAGTGTACTTTTTAAAAGTCATGCAATAATAATTTTAAAAAGAAAAAAAAAAGGAAAAAGGAAAAAAAATGACTAAAGTATTAGGCTTGTTGATTTCATTAATGAAAATATAAAGGCTTCTTCTCAGAACAACAAATTGAGTAATGAACAGTTATTAAAGCTGAGACAATGTATGCTCTTATACAATCTCAAGTATCTTTTCTAATCATGATTAGAACAATTACTAACATATGAAGTTGCCATTACACAAAAATAGCTTTAATAAACTGTTCCTAATGGTGGACACTGCACTGAAATTGAAAATACAATACAGACCTAAATATACTGCACTAAGTATTTAACTATAATTTCAAATTCAGCCCTATCAAGCAAGAACTGCAGAGAAAACAGTTTTGAAAACTGTCTTGTCATCCCATCTTAACTTCTACAAATCTGGGTAATGGAATAGTAGCATCGTGGAACCCTTTCACCATTTTTCTGACAGAAACAGAAAACAAAGTGATTAGTAATAAAACTGACTATACACACATGCACAAACCTTTGTACTGCTGTTTTAAAGAGGTATTTCTCATTTTAGTCTACAGACTGTTCTTTTTAAAACTGCTGCATCAGTTTTAAAAGAAGAAATCCAAAGCAAATACATTTTAAAAACCATATAAATGCTTATTACATTGTTAATAATCACATTCCAGATACAGATTGCAAAGTTTGTTTCTAACTTATACATGTTCGTTGTTCACATCAGCAGCAGGAATATGGAAAAGGAGACAAACTTGACCAAGCTACAGCAGTCATTCTCCCTGCGAGGGAGGAAGGGAGAGGACAGAGGGGGGCAGGTAGCAAAAAGCTTAGGCAGCGCATCTCCTCCTGCCTCTCACCATGCCAACCAGCACACACATGTAATACACTTAGTGCATGCTACGTGCCTCGACTATTTACCTTCTCTGCCGCATTACCAACTCACCTTAAAAATATATGTATGTGATTTTACTGCATGACATAGAAGATATAAGAATTAGCACACAAATCGATGCTGAAGAGCTCTTCTGCACTCAAACCATCTGTTTTCAACAAGACATAGCCAAAGCGTACCACAATTAAGTGTCTTAAGTCTCAGTTTTATGATCACTGCAGCAGTCAGCAGGTCAGGGAGGGCTGCTGGGAGAGGAAGCACCAGGTGGGCCATCTCCTAACCTGCTGGGTGCACGAGGCTGCACAGCGGTCTCCAGACTCACAGCAGGGGGAGTCGGCAGGTAGCGTGGTGTTCTGCATGTGTCTGCTCTTCTACAGAAATGAGACACTCACTGAGGAAAAAAACACCATCAAATAAGATCCTACTTCATCTTTTTTTGCCGAGAAAACACACAGGTTATTTCAGGTAGCAACGACTACTTTCAGCCTTTAAAGCTGACAACAGACCTTCCAAGAGACAAACAGATAAAGGACCACTACCAACGTTTCAGTAAGCACACTGTTATCCTTTAAGCACAATGACTTCAGCCAAAAGTGCTGGCCACATCCTTGGCTGTAACAGACATCCTTTGCGATGCGGCTGGAGCCAGCCCCACCAACAGACACCAGCTGGCTGACAACAGGTAGCATGCTGCTGGCTGAAATAATGGCAGCACCATGCTGGGTGGCATTCAGGGCTTTAAATCTTTGCCAAATCCAGCCAGTGCTGACATCAAACTGAACAGAGACGGAAATGCCGTCATTCGTTACTAAGTTTCAGTTATTCTGAAATTTATTTATTTATTTTATTTATTTATTTATTATAGGTATTTATTTAAAACACCTATCTGTTTTGGATCATTTCTCTATCTTTAATTAATGTTACTAAAATATCAAAAAGCAAACATCATTCATTTTTTTTTTCAAGAGTATCAGCATCATACTTTTTTGTTTGTTTGCTTTTATTCCTTTAAAACATTTAAATTAAGATGTTATAATTTGAAAGATGCTAGCACACACCAAGGTAGATGACACTGCCATTGTAACTGCTGTTGTTGCCTCCACTCTTCCAAATGCCTTTAATTTTCCTCCTCTAACCAGGAAACTGGAGCCAGTGTGATTAACAGATTAGACTACACAGCACTGCCAAATTATTCATGCACTGTAAAGCACCTTGGGGATGCTGCTGTCAAATCAGCCTCAAAGAAGTGCTGCTCAGACTGCCAGTAGTGCAGCATGTCAGCTCAATGTTTAAGAAACATACATCCAGATAGAGGCACAAAACTGCTTTTGTATTTTACACCATGGAACATCTTAATCTTTAAAAGCATTTACACTCAATTTACTACTATAACTCTAAAAAAAAAATATAAATCTGGAATCTTGCAACAGGCAGTAATCAAAATTTTACTCAAGTATTCAAAAATCTATTTTTTTAAAAAGTAAGGTTTGGATAAACTTGTCGTGTTTGCAGTGCTGCTCGCTTTTCCATGGACTTGGGCTTTTCCGGAAAAGAAATCTTTGTCAATGTATCACAATGGCAAAGCATGAAATCTTGAAATCCTTAGAAAACACAGAAAACTCCCTTAGCAAGCATTCTAAAATTGCGTATCAAAACTAAGAAAATTATAAATGGCTTTTAAAAATCAAGTATATATGTAGTGAGTGTAAGTTTTATATTTTTGGCTATAAAAAATCAATAAAACTAATAAACTTTGAGACTGTAAAATCAGTTACTGTGTCAATCCTGAGTATAATTAATCATCACAGAATCACAGAATGGTTTGGGTTGGAAGGGACCTTAAAGCCCATCTAATTCCAACCCCTCTGTCACGGTCAGGGACACCTCCCACCAGACCAGGCTGCCCAAAGCCCCATCCAGCCTGGCCTTGGGCACCTCCAGGGATGGGGCATCCACAACAATTGAAAAACTCCTTTTGAAAACAACATGGGTGTTAGTGACAGTGGGATGAACTTTACATCAGATGAAGTAAGCAACCTGCAACAAAGCTTCAGCTGCCATCTGCTTCTGTTATTGTCTCTAACTAGTGTTTTGTGCTCTATGAGAAAGAAAAATAATTTCAAGTTGTAACAAAATATGGAGATTCCAGTCATCAGCATGAAACACTTATTTCCCAAAACACTGCAAATATAGTTATGTCCTCTAACTCCTAAAAATATAAGATTTTTCTTCCATTTGCCATTCTATTTCAGTGTGCCTGCCTATTCACAATATTTGGGTGAGGCTGCCAACATCGCATTTTAGAATCTGCTAGCCAGGTCAAAAGTTAGTTCTCAAAATAATTGTTATTAATTTATTCCTACATGTATACAAATAACACTACTATTGAGTTGAAAATCAAGTTTAATATGTAAAGACATGTATTCTGCAATGTTTTTTGATATCTTCACACAAAACCAAACCAATCTACAGAGAAAGTGGCGGTACTGTGTCTGGGTTCTAAACACCTGACAGCAAAATTACTAATAACAGCACTATGATTAGAAAAAATCCTAACTTGTTGAATTACTAGTAAATCCCAGTGCATCGAGGTCAATGCATCAAGAGCTCCAGAAGTAAAAAAAAAAAAAAAAAAAAAAAAAAAAAAAAAAAGCCTGTAAACTTTGCATGGAAAGCACTAATTGTATTTTACACAAAGGAATTATAAATAGTATATATTATTTAAATCATTAACAGACTCTGGACAAAGCAGAGAAACAGTTCATCCAGGTTTAACTCAGGAAAAGGGGAAACTAAGCACTGGGAAAGGAAAATGATTTTAAATGAATCATCCAATTTTGCTGTATGTCCAAGGTCCTATCTTATTAATACAAGACTCAACAACTGTATTTCATGCAGTTTAATCAGCTCTATCACAAATGCACGAAGTCAGAGAAACCACAAGCTGTAGTGACAACATGCTATCTTGAAATCATTTGAAACCAGGTACATATCTTAAAAGTACAAGGATGAAAATGAAGAATCCAACTGTTTTTAGAGGTCCTCGGTCATCCATAGTGGCAAGTATACTCAACAGCAACTTCTGCTTCCATAGCTACCTGGCAAAGCAGGTCCAGATCTTTCCATTTTAAATATTTGCCTTGCCACAGGTTAACTGCTCTGAATTATAAAACACACCTACTCTGTAGAAGTTCTAAATTGCAATACATGCATAAGGTACAACTCCGTTACAAGACCAACTCCTTGTCTTTGGGATGTAACACCCTTTGAGGCATAAAACATTGCCAGACTTGGACTAAAAATCAATTAAGAAACCCCTAAACCAAAACAACAACTATTTTAATTTTATATACAGGGGGTGAAAAAAAAAAAAAGAAAATTTAACTTTGCCAATTAAAACACTGAAGTCAGACTTTAAACAGCTTTAGCTTTTTGCACAGTCAGTTTCAGCACAGCCATTCAATAGCCATGTTTAACCCTGACTATAGTAGCAGAAACCAGAAACCAAGGCACTTGCTTTTTAAATTGTTCATGTTATACTTAACTGAACATTTTTTCTATCATTACCGGTACTCAACAAGCACAATAACAAAAAAAGTGAAAAAAAATGTAAACTCTGAAAGGTAAACTCGTCCTCCTGCCCTAACTATGACCTGAGCATTCCTTCCTAGTTGTCATTGTAGAACATATTCTAAGAATTCTGTTTTTCCCTTCTCCCTAAAATAAAAAGGCTACTAAATACATGCTAGGTATAAGAACCATAAGCTTTCATTAAGTAACAAGCTCAGGAAGAATGGAAGAGTCATTTTGTCTGCTTGACTCCTTGCAAGCCATTGTCTAGCAATATGCAAGGGCCCAGTAATGAAAAGTGCTTCTTAAATTGACAGCAACTCAATCATTATTTCAACTAAGCACAAAAATTCAATTTTCAAAAATAACCATAATACTGTGTGCTTTTTCTCTTTTCTAAAAACAGCTTGCCTATGTTGTCTTCAGCATGAAGGAGTACAATTTGGCTACTTGTTAAAATATTTTCTTAAGAAAGTGAATTGCTGCTTTCAGGTTCTAGGACAGCGAGTGGGAGAAGGCGTACTAGTAGATTCTGCTCATTTAATAGAAGAATCTGGTCTTTAAAATATGTTGTAAATACTATATGTATATACCAAGAAAAATTGTATCTAATAATATTATTATTCTATATGCTCAAAAAACTTGTAAGACATCTGATGTGACAAAATTAGGATTGAGATCAGTAATTGAACAGAAACCTAACAATTAACTCAGATAACAGGAATTTATCCATACCGACACTGGAGCTGAATTTTCCGATATAATATCTTCAACAGAATACCAGCTTAGGCTCTTCTTCCCACACACTCCATCCCACTTTTCCACCATGAGCCAAATGGGCAGGCTAATTGGAACCAAAGATACCACATGATCATCTCTGTAGAATCACAGCGGTCTGCATACCTGATGACACAGTTTCATGGCACATCCTAGCTGAACTAACGGCTTATTGCCACAAAGGTAAATAAGCAGATCGTTGAATCTTTTGCTTCTCCTCTCTTCTACTCTGTCTGGCTAAAAGGGAATCAAATTCAACCTGCCTACCTGGAAAGCTTAGCTTTTTTTTTTTTTTTTTTTTTTTTTTTAATTAAAACAAGCTAGTTTACTCCTCTTTTAAGCAGCAATCAATTTACTCCATGTTCAGATGAGCTGCATCTAGGAGGTCAGGGAAACAGAGAAGAGGTTTGAACAAGACTTCACTCTGTTGGCATCAGTAAATGCGATAAAAGGTCTTCTTGAAAGCATACTGTGATTAGTGACGTGCTGCAAAGGCCAGAGTAAACAGCCATGTAAAGGGAAGGTGGTGTTGTTTATATTGTTTATGATTTCAATAACAGAAGACGTAAAAATGTAGGCAACATAGTCCATATTTGGGAAAATAGTTATATATTAAAGATCAGAAACTAACAACTATTTTTCACTTAGCAAGAAATATTTACAATCAATATTATTCTTATACTATTTTTCTTCCAAAAGGAGAGTTTAAAAACTGTAATACTTCCATCATTTACTTGCCTACTTCTAATCATTCTTTAATGAGAGACTCCTTTTAGAATCAGAGAATGATTCTCCTGCTTTTCTCCTGCTAAAACTGCTTTTTTATTCACGGGAATACTAGCACCATACAACTATTTACAAGACATTGTGATGCTACAGGGATGTAACCAGAAAAGCTTATACCAGGCTTCAGCCTCTCATGTTCTGCCTTACCTCCATACCACAAAAGCTTCCTTGTCCTTTTTCCACTATGACTTTCACAGGAGGAAAATATCACTGTCACAGAAATAGGCTTTGCACTTAGCATCATGAATATCATGTCAGCTTTGGAAAACTTTTATAACTTGCACACAAAATCTAATGATTATAGCTTCTCTTGCTTCATATCAAGCCTGACTCTCGTAGTGGTGTATGTACACTGGATTCTGAATTCACAACTTTGCTTACATACAGGTTTACTTGCCAGCTCAGTCCTTCACATTAACAATCTCCAAATTTTCCAACTTTAGAATAACTCACTTGTGCCAGTCTCAACTTCAGATGTGCTGATACCCTTTCCATGCTTCATACACTTCTATGCATTTGTATGCCACTTTAGCCAAAGCTAGAGAGTAATCCCAGAATTGGACAGTCTCTATCAAGCTCAGCAATTGAGTGAACAAGTTAAGAAAAAAGTATTATTGGAAGAAGATCTGCCAATGCAAATTCCGTTTGGTGCACAAATATTCAACAGATTAGAAAGTTGTTATTTAACTAACAACTATTTAAAAATTAAAGCATTTGTCCACTTTAACAGCATTCTTATTCCTGTGTAAACGAATGATGTGAGAATGGACATACTAGGTCAGTCCAAAAGTTCACACGGCCCAGAATCTTGCCTCTGACACTTGCTGAGAGATGTGCCTAGGAAGGACTTTGGGAAGAAACAAGCATACAACTATATTTCCTCAAAACACACTCCCAGAAACACAAAAACAGACAAATACACATGCTGACTGTACTAGAAAAAGCCATGACAGGTATCCAAAAGAAAGACTAAATGTTTGAGAGAGAAACATGTTAAACACAGTAAATGTGCAAAGATCATGTATCCTTCACAGCTACAACTTAGACCACGCAATGGAAATCAGTATCTATATAAAAGAGGAAGTGAAAATAACAATTCTGTTTAAAACACTATATCTGTGAGCAGGCAATCTTGACCTAAATAATTCTAATAATCACTTAAGTTAGACATTTTAAAATAACCCATTTAGAGTATCAGTAAAACTTCATTTTAAGGAGAAACTAGTACAAGTAATCAAATAACTCATGCCTACAGCAGAATTCACTGACTTCTAGACTTCTTTCCCAAAACTTATGTCAGTCAGCCTACAGAAAAAGGCTGAAAAAAATCTAGTAACAAGGCTCCAGGTAACAAACATCTACATTTCTAGGACAGACATTCCTAAAGCATTACTAATTGTTTTTGACCTTGTGAAATGGATTTCAGGACTAGAGGATACAAAGATACACACAAGGTCAGAAAATGTTTATAGACAATGTTTTGTCTGTTTTTATTAATACTTGTATATTTATCTCATTATTTTCATAAAACGCAATTTCAAGCCTGTAATAATTGTACATGATCATTTTAACAAATGCCTAATTGTTTTTCACAGCAATTATATGTGGGAAAACCACATCTATCCTTCCTCAGAATACTAACACAGTCTTCAAGATGTTTATCAAGAATGAAACCTTAAAAATGCAGATGGTAACAAAAACTGAGAGCAAACTGGTAACAATTTTAGCTTCATAAAACACGGACTTCAAAGTTCTGTGATGCCATGGTTTAGATCAGGTCAGACTAAACGCATTAATTAGTATACAATAACTGGACTCATGTCAATAATTTGTCTTTTTATCCCTCTGCAAAAGAGTGATTATTAATGCAAAGAACATTAAAAAGTTACAGAAAAGTCTCTCTCCTCACTTAGTCCTTCCTTGCTGAGAGCAGTAGATTTCAGAAGGCATAAGGAGCAGAGACAAGTGTGCAAGCTACGGACACGAGCTTGACCCCGGCTCTCCCTGGAGGTCCTCCAAGGCCAGGTATTCCTGAGGGCACACGTGTGCCTCTCCCTTCCAGGCTGAGGCTGACGAGACATTTAAGAGGGAGGGAAACAGCATCTTCCAGATCGTTTGTTCTTTGCCAGTTGGTGAACAGCTCTGAGCTGCTGAGTGTGCAGCGTGTTGCTTGCAAATATTGTTGTTATCATTTTGGTTCTGCTATTTCTACCAATTCTAAACACATATTATTATTTTTTTTCTGTAATACCTGCCTGCTTTATCCAAACTTATGGTCTTCCCTAACAACTACATAGCAACATAACAAAGGCCTCATACTTATAGGCCTCCAAAATCACAATAGTTACTTGGGTGGCATCAGCTCAGCAGACCAAGGCATGCTTCACCCCTGCTTGACACCTTTGTAACTCATTCATCTGACAATATGTAGTGTGAGGTTACTTGTATCATAAATGACACCACATGCAACAGTCTCCAGAATTTTACATACAGGAATTTTACATATTTTACATACATTTTACATACAGCAACAATAACTATTACTGTAAGTAATCCCAACAATGGGGTAAACAAGGCCTCTCTTGAGAATACACTTTAGCTGCATATTCCACACATATTCACAACTGCACTGTGAGCAGTCTCAAGTGAAACAGCCCCAGAGGGCAACAGCAACCACCCAAGCATCAATACAGATGTTTCACCTGTGCCATTTCCTCAGTAATATCATACCAGTAGCTTGTCTTGGGGCTTTGTGTCCACATACTCATTTGATTATACTTCACCTTCATACACTTCTATCACCTGCTGGGTGGTACTCCAAACTGGCAATAATTTAACAAATGTACAGGGCACTGATGTTTCTGTTGGGATACAGTTTTACTCATGTCCACAACAGATTTGGCTCCAGAATCCAAGGACTATGCCTGCCTCTCTCCCCATGTGTACTTTCTGCCATAAAACCCACCGGACTGACTCGACCCCTACTGGTGCATATAGCACATTTCAGACATTTAGACCCCTTCTGACAGGGCTCAGCACAACTGCATGTGGAATTTGTTGCTTTACTGGTCAAAGACCAGTTTTTTGGGGGTCCTCAGTCAAATGTTTTCTTTTTCCTGGTGGCTTGGGACAGAGGATTCATGAGCTGACATTTCCTGCAGAAGTACATTCATTAAAATCCTAACACTCTAAGAGAAAGCTGCTTCCTCTTCTGTTGGCTGGTGGAACCACTGCCAAAATCTTAATCACACCAAGTAGAACACAGTGGTAGGCACATAGCTCTTTGACCCACAAAAACTGTATTTCTAGTCCTGCAAGTGCCTTCGCCTTATTCCTTTGACTGTAAATCCTGAATCATTTCAGTTCCAGATATCTTTGTTATCCACCTGTTGGGCACTATTTCAATATAAGTTGATGTAATCAGTGCACCCTAGGAGTGACCTGGGGCATTGTTCTCCTCCAAAACCACGTGCACAAGCCTGTGCCAGAAGCTGGAACAATGCCTCCACCCTCATGGCAGGTAGCTACAGCTGTACTGTGACCCCATCCAGGAATAAGAAACTGCAATTTACACTCGGTAGCCACAGAAATTAATAAAAACACATTAGCTATATCAATGGCTGCACACCAGGCAGCATTTATTTATTCATTTCTTTAAGTTCATGTCATAGTTCTAACACACTAATTCAGCAGCACTCAATGATGTTGTTACCTTGATCAAACTGTTACAGTCTATGGTTAATCTCCTGTCCCTGTCAGGTTTTTCACACCAGCCAGGTAAGGCTGCTAAGGTCAAATGGTTTCAAATAAATAATGCAGAAGTAGAAAGTCAAGGGAAAAGATCATTTAAGGGACAGATTGAATTCCTGTTGGTTTGTCATCAGTGTTACACTTGGCACTGATCATCAGAGCTAACATCTCTCCTACGAAGAAAGCCAGAACTGGGGACATTACGCTCCCCAGAGGAGGCTACAGGGTGACTGCACTGCGGCTTTTCAATACTTAAGGGGGCTTATAGAAAAGATGGACAACAACTCTTTGCTTATGCATATAATGACAGGACAAGGAGGAATTGTTTTAAACTAAAAGAGGGAAGATTTAGATTAGATGTTAAGAGGAAATTCTTCACTCAGAGGGTGGTGAAGTCCCAGAAAGGTTGTCCAGAGAAGCTGTGGATGCCCCATCTGTGCCCAAGGCCAGGCTGGATGAGGCCCTTTGCAGCCTGATCAAGTGGGTAGCAGCCCTGCCCACAGCATGGGGGTTGGAAGTCAGTAATATTTAACCCTTCTAACCCATGGCATTCTATATTTCTATGAGTCTACGACCTGTACCTGCTCTACTACGCGTGGAAAGTGATACAGAGGTTCTGTGGTTGATAGCAAGTTTAGGCTGAGTGCACACTGTGCCCTGGGGGCCAACAGGGCAAACCATACCCTGAGGTGCCTCAGGAACAGCACTGCCAGCTGGTCAAGGGAAGAGACTGTCTGCTCTGCTCTGGTGCAGCCTCACCTTCCTACAATCTAGAAGGACAAAAAACTATTAGAGAGCTTCCTAAGGAGGGCTACAAAGATGGTGAAAGGTCTTGAAGAGATGTATGAAGAGCAGCTGATGTGTCTTGGTCTGCTCAGCCTAGAGCAGAGCAGGCTGAGGAAGACCTCATGGCACCCTGCAGTTCCCTCACCAGGGAAGAAGAGGGGCATGCGCTGGGAACGGCATGGAGCTGGGACAGGGGAGGGTCAGGCTGGCTGTTGGGGAAAGGTTCTGCACCCAGAGCTGGTCAGGCACTGGGACAAGCTCCACATGGCAGTGGGATCACTATTTAAGACTAACACGGTTTCAGTTTCTGCCATCACCAGTGTTTTTTGTGACTTTTCAGCCCTTCTTCCAGCTCCTTCTCCTGGCAGCACCTGCAGCAAGGAACAACCTCCCCCTGGGAATGTTGAGAGAGGAATAGTTAAGATATACTGCTCAGACGACCTTGACTCCCATTTCTTCAAACTGCTACTTAAGTAACAACAACCTCTAGGCTCCTACCCACCTCCCCCAGGAATCACAGTGGACAGACCCAAGGACAGCCCAAACAGTGTAAGGAAAATTAGTTGTATACTCAGAGTTGCTCAATAAGAAAACACATCAAGGAAGGGAAAAAAATTAATTCCATGTTTTACACTTGAATATGTTTCAAAATGTTACTGCTATCTTATGTGCACTATTGAAATGCTACCTACCCCACAAAGAAGGCAGTGCCAAGATATACCTGGTATGGGCAACAAACACACTGAATAGCTGTTAGTGTTGTTATACATGAGTTAGCACACACTACATACGCTATTAACACAACTCAGGTGGGTGTACTAAGTGTACTTCCTGCCATACCCCTACCTCTGAGCATCACTCATATCCCTGGCTCCAGCAGATTGCACTGGGAGAACTAACCTGGTAGGTATGGGCAGTCTCAGCATCATGGACGTTCCTACAGCACTGCTGTTGTACAGTCCTCTTCTCAGTCTACAACTTTCAGATCCAACTTTTGACATCAGGTTTTTGGTTTTTTGTTTGGTTTTTTTTTGTGTTGTTTTTTGTACTTCTTCCCTTCAGTATGAGATGGATAACATTTACGGGGGGAAGAGAGCATCTTCCAGTTTGTTTAATCTTTTGTGGTCGGTAGACATCTGCAAGCTGTTACACATTGATTGTTGCAGTGGGTCACCGGGCAAATATTCCAATGCAATTTTAGGCAAGTTTAGTTTGGCTGTTTTTAATGATGAAACTCCCCAGCCCTCCCCCCCCCCACTAGATTGTGCTTTATCTAACAAAAGTCCTATCTTTAACAACTGTGAGGCAATATAAGGAAGTTCAAACTGAGGGCATCCAACATCACCCTAATTACTCAAGTGATGTCAGCTCTGTAGGCCCAGTCATACAGTAACTGGTTCACAAACACGTGATCAGGAGAAACTATGCAGTACAGACGCTGAAACTGCAAAAAATCTGCATAAGGAAGATCATATCTACTTTTTAAAAGAGTCTAATCACCTTAAACTCCTATGTAGATTATTACAATAGCAGGCCACCACAGAGAGTCCTGTTTTCTTTGAACTACACTCGCAGTAGTTAACCTTCAAAGCTGCTTCAAACTTAATGCATTTGATAATTCTCACGTAAAAATTCTTGCAGTACTCCTTCACTGCAAGCTCACAAGCATTCCAGTGACACGAGACTACTTCAGGATAAATTACAAAGGCTTTTTGTAGCATTTCAACATACAACGGAGCTTTTGAAAAGAAAACATTAATGATTTTTTTTTCAAGCATTGCCAGTTTTCAATGATTATAAACTATCAATGAATACTGCCCTCAAGCAGAACTCTTATAAACTGAATTCTTTTTAGCATTCTAAATGCATGAATGCTCTTTCAAAGTGCCCAATATTGCAATTAAAAAATAATTCATTACTTATGTATAAAAATGAGGATTTGTCAAACTGGAGGCCCAAAACACATATCCAGGAAAGAAACCTCACCCTGTCCTCTCCACTGTAAGGAGGATATCCCACACAATAACCCAGGGGACTCTGTCCTGGGCTCAAACGTGGTAGGGAAGGCAACATCCAGGAGACAAATTCTGCCTCTTCCACCTGCTATGACAGGGTTTATAGCATATTAGAAAGTGGCTGCTTGGTATCCCAAGTTTTCTGACATCTAGTTAATCCTCTACCCTCCTCTCCTAGAGCTCACACTGTAGTTGTCTTTACAAGATAAAGAAAGAGGCTCAGTGTCTTTCACATCCAAGAGTCTACTTTAACCTTTGCTTATAGGGGCTTCACATACTTTGTGTGTGTATATATGTGTACAAATATATAGGCTTACACTGCATAGTTCAGTTGATGTGAAAAGTTGCTAACCAGTGGTTTGAAGTATGAAAAACACTCCAATTTTTTAATATTGAACATTTTCCATGTTACAAAAGCTAAGAAATTATACTCCAAGAAACATTTAAGTGTTGAGCAGAAATTTATTACATGAAAAGAGTTAGAAGTTTTTAGAGAACCGTGTAACTTCCCAAATAAGTTAAAATATCACGTAAAATAGAATCACCATGTTATTTTGAGCTCAGATGAAGACAGCTCTGCATAGACTACCAACACAAGAATTTCATAATCTCTAACGCTTCTGGACAAAGATGCCTGACAGTTTAAATAGAAACTTAAGTTCTCAAGGTATGCTAAAGCTGGAAATACAATTCAGTACATACCTTTGTTTTATATTATGATGCAAACAGAGAATTCACTACCCGTTAAGGTCTGCAAAGTTGTGTAAGTGTGGGAGCAGGAAAACAGTAGGTTATTCTACAGAACTGTATTTCATTTGTTTTTTCTTCTGTAAGGTAATTAATAATTTGCCTTTTACTCCATGACTTGTGGCAAAGACATGACAAAACCTACCAGCACCACAACTGGATTAATATGTTATTACCACTGCTTCCCCCTCCCAGTCCTCTCACACGTATTTGTGAAGGCAGTCAAGCTTAATTTTCATTTTACTTTTTGTGGCCTTCAATAGTATGACATGCCTTGCTGTTTCCTGCTGATTTCTGAACTACTGTAAATGGATTGTTTAAACACTGTGAAATACAAAGTAAACTAGGAACATACCAATTCATCAATTTGTTCCTAGCAGAATAGGCAGAATTCAGTAGTGTTCTACTGGTGTTACTGATCTGCAGACAAGCAAAGAAATACTACTTACTATTTTGTGAACTCTGCAGAGAACAGCATCACACAGTCTCAGGAAGTGATTTATGACTCTTTAAAAATCATTATTAGCTGATATATTGGGGATATAAGAAAACGCATCAGACGCACAAGAGGATCCAAGCAATTCAAAACCTAATATAATTGAAGCAAAATTATCAGTGTAAAGAAGGTAATGAAGTGATCTGCAGATCAGTTCTTAATACAAGTTTCTTCTTTGCTGCTTGACAGATTTGATTTATATAATAAAACAAATGGTGTGCACTTCATATCCATTTTAAGAATAATTTATGAGCAATTTTAATGGAGTATGTCCATTTGAAAGTGATTCATCTGAAGCTCAGAGTAACAACTTACATCTTCCAAGTTCCAGTTGTTCCCTTTCTCAGTGCACTAGTATAGCCTACTTACACTTAAAACAACTAAACAACATTCATTACAGATTGAACATGCCAGATTTCTTGATCTGCCTTCCCACATAAAAACAAGAACATACCCGTTATTCCAGCAAAACAAAAAGGTATCTGGGTTGTACACTAGGAGAGCTGCTAAACAAGCATCACTAATACCAATGATACTAGTCTGTGAAATAGGCATACTAAAATGCTTACATTTGCCCACTAAGCTTGCACAAATACAAGAAAGCGGAAAAAATGAGAAGTTATAAATTACACCATTTAAACATCAAAGAAGTTCACACTTGAATGAGGACATGGTGTAGAAATGCTTTACAATCTACTTTATCACAGGAGTTCACAGAAGAACTTAGCATGAGTCAGATGTAGGTATCAGTCTAACACTTTGCAACTGTTCACCTGAACAGAACAGTAATGTGATGCTCCACAGACTTTTATGACCATGTTTCCTTTAGAAATAAAGAGAAAAAAGTCTTCAATAACACTAAGTCTGCATCTGGATGTACAGACTGCTGTCCCACTTAAGACTGACTACTTCAGATTTTAAAGATACAAATTTGTTACAGTTGGAAATAGGATAATTTGACTAAGTTCCAAACAGACTTCATGACCAGACTCCGCAAGTCAGAATGCTATAAGGTCACATACTTTTCACTTATGGTATACTGCAGTGCAAGAATCTAAGGAAATAATATTTTCCTCTAGCTTCTTACCTCATAAGTATAATGTTCAGACTGCTTGAGACATTTGCAATGAATGGATCAAGGAGAGCAAAGCAGTAAAATAAGCTATCAAAGGCAACCTTGAACATGTAATTATCAAGAGCTGTAAAATTAGAGAGATAAGTTTCTAAAAGAATGTAAAGCAGGCATTTTTATTTTTAAAGTATGGAGTATTTTCACTTGGTACGATGGCTTTAAACTCATCCTGAAAAACACGAATCTATACTCAACTTTGGATGCTGCAGAGACCAAACAGGCATCACAACACAGAAGCAGAGCATCTGCTGTGTAGCAAAAAAAAAACAAAAAAAAAAAAAAAAAAACAAAAAAAAAAAACAGCTTTTCTCTGTAGCACTATCACCAGCTCATAATTTTCAGAAATGTTTTCTGATGGTTTAAATACAAACTTTACTAGCAATAGTGATAAATATCTATGCCTCCTACTTAGCTTAACATTTAAATATGTGAAGATGAAAATTAAGCTTTTCACAACAAGGTAACACAGGCTTTCTATTCCAAGCGAAAATTACTTCAGTATGTTCCTTTCAAACATATTCTCTTTTTCAAACAACAAACAGAACACACCACAATCTTCACTAAAATTTTCACCCTAATTCTACATAAGCAATTGAATATGTGCACATCCATAAACAAACACGGCATGGAATGAAATCCTGTACAGTAATAAAATAATTTGCCTTAAGTTTCAGAATTTTCAATCACAAATTTATCTGTGTAATGTTACACCAGGTATAGTTTTGCTGCACTTTATTACGCAAAAGTCTTAAGACATTTACATGAGGTAAAACTCCAGTAACCTACTTAAGTCACTAGTAAACTGTTTTCAGTTTGGTCAGAAAAAAACCTATACACGAACTCCTGAAGTACAGAATTGTCATTACTTGACAATCCTGTTTATATTATTATTAAAAGTTAAAATTCAGAAGGACATACTCTGAAGAGAAACAAAACAAAATCATGAGGCTTATGACTTCCAGTATCACATCAGCAAAAATAGGATGTGTTCTGCTCCCATGGCAGGGGGGTTGGAACTAGATGATCTTTAAGGTCCTTTCCAACCTAAACCATTCTGTGATTCTATAATAAAAGAAGGAACAGGTGTACAGAAAAAGACTATGTTTCCAACCTTTAAACCAACTGCTATAAGATCTTACAAAGCTGTATAAAAACATTAAAGAGAGAAAGTGGAAGATGTTAGAGAACAAATTATTGCAAAGATAATGGCAAATAGGCTAAAGTGTAGAAAGAAAAACATGGTCATAAAGCATGAGCTGTGGATTTCTTTTTTCTTTTGCAAAGGAAATAGTTTAACAACGCACAGTGGAGAAAAAATAAAACATGACTAGCAGAATCACAAAAACAACCAGAAAAACTTCTACAGAATTTCTATATAAAACACACTCTTTTTACAATTCATTTTTAAACCTAGTTCCTTCTGAAAACAGAAAAAAATGCATGAACGAGATTCCAGGATACAGCATTTATCAGCAGCTTTACCTTGCAGGGTGGAAGATACCCACTTTTGTTCCCATGCCTGCACTACAAAACTAAGTAATATACATAGCTTTGCTGAGGAAAACATACTTGGGGAAAATAAAAAAATCTCCCTTCCAATGCATCTAACATCCACTATCAATTCATGTGAAGCTACCAAGAAGATTTGTTCTGGAAGTGATCATTCAATTTAAAAGCATGGAATTTTTTTTTTTTGTAACTACGTACCTTAGAGGCTTAAAAAGCATCCAATAAAAAAAGAATCCTACTCTCAACTTAACTGCAACACTCTAAAGATATGTATTTTGTATTGTTTGTCTTTTAAATGCTTAATTGGATTCACATTTTAAGATTCTCACTACAAGAAAACACATTTTTTTCATGAAATCTAAATGATTTAAAATTATTTTTAATGAAAAATTCATTTTCTCAAACAATCACCTAATTCTAGGATTTTAAAGCCCTAACAGTTGCACACTTGAAATCAAGTGGTTGGAAAGTAACAAAATCTGCATGATGTACATCATATAAATTAAATATTTTGTGAATAAGCTCTTCTCCTAACAGATGAAAGATTTGCATAAAGATCAACAACGGAGTATAAGACTGCTATCCACAAGATGAGTTTTCATTACTGCTCAAGGTTTTCTAGGCAAGTAGAGTTGAATGCAAGAACATTGTGACAGCTATGATACCTGCAGCTCTTGTCCTTTCTTTCTGGTCTGTGCTTTGCTCCTCCCCATTTCCTTAGCAATGTTTCTCATAATTTCTCACTGCGCGACACATTCTCATGCACTGGTCTCTGTTCCTCAGCCCAACTCTTCTTCACCTGTTGGAACAACTAGTAATAGGATAGCCACTCTTAGAATCCTTCAGAATAAAGCTTTGGTATTAACGCACTAATTATATATAAATCATCATCTCAGACTATCCAGAGACTATGGAAAGAGCACAGAGTTAATATACCATTATTTTTGTGTACATTTTTCCCAACCATAAAGCCTGTATCTTTTGTTTAAATGAATGCTGGCACCTTTTCAGTATGTAGGGACAAGCTCTTCTCTCATCCCCTCCCTTAAACATTGCTGTTCACACAGAATGTGGCTTTCCTTTCGGCTTTACCTCACAATACCGTGACAGTCCTCAAAATTCTGCAACAGTCCTGATTTCTTCAGACTCTGAACAGAAGGCACAAGTTTGTTAGCAAAATCATTTTCCTTGATCAGAAGTATAACGTGAAGTGATTCAACTATGACATTACAGTTATCTTACTGTTAAGCAACCTTTTAGTTTGGTTGTGGTTTTTTTTGTTGTTTGTTTTTTGACATTTTAATCCTGCTCTTTTGCTGACAAACACACAACCAACTACAGTAGAAACCTGATCCTGAGAAGAAAACCTATTCCTGAATTTTATAAATATTTAAATCCATGGATCCTGTTAACATTCCAGGTGTTTTATAAAATACTGGTAATTAAATGAAATACCATCTTCAGGTGGTCTACAGGCTTAAATCAGATTGCTTTGGTTAAACATCAAGTTATTAACACTCATTATTCTAGACAGCTTTAATCTAGGCTTTCGATTGCATGTTTTGAGAACTCTGAGACCTTGTGTTTCCTTGTGTTGTTTTTTGTTTGTTTGTTTCTTGCAACATGAGTCCCTCACCCTATCTTTTAAGGTAGCGAAATAGCAACTAGAGCTCCTGCAAGACAGCATTGTTCACAACACGCCAAGCTACGTTTGCCACAAGTGTGCATTAAAAAAGTCTGTTTCATACCAAAAAAAAAATACAGATGAGACCCATGCAAAGTAAAGTTCACAAAAATCAGTAATTCCTAAGGAATCACGGCCTTGTTCCTTGGTGATTCTACAGCACTGACTATATTTATGCTGTTACTGCCCAGTCCTTCACCATACTGAGAGCAACCATTAGGCAGCAGAAATCAGCAGAGAGCACTTGCAAAGATCATTCAGTGTATGCTGTGTCCTTTCTCTGCATTTACACGACAGTACCATGAGTTTATTTTATCTGTAGATGCATACACACACACACAAATGCACACAAACACTTGAGACATTTTACATGACGGTAAAAGCCGAAAAATGCCATTAGCCATTCATTTTCCTTGAAGAAAATATTTTATGGGATCCTGCAGCTAAGAATTAGCAATGAGGAGTTATTATCAAGCTACCTTTGCATTTGTAAGGTACTTAATTTTACTTCAGTAGGTTTTCTGGGGGTGGGGTGGGGAGGTAGAACTATTGCAAACTATTACAAACAAAAGCTCTATTTCAATAAATTGGAAAATATATGTTAGTGGATAAAGCAGGGCTATACAAAGAGAAAAAAATTATATATGAACAGCCTTCAGTAACAGCACTATTTAACACTTCCAGATTAATTATAGTTAAGACAACTCAGCTTCTGAAGCAACAGATAGCTGCTGTTTTTCATCTGGGGAAAAAAAAAAAAAAAAAAGGAACATTAAAAAAGAAATCAAGAACTGCTTATAGCTTATTTTGTCTATCAGGAAGTGATGCCTACACTCACTGATCAGGGCACGAGCTAAAGCAGTGTTAAAAATGACCTACAGGAGTGTACAGCATATGTACTTTTGCTATGTATACCTTTACACTTTGGTACCTTACACTTTATACCTTACACTTTGGTACCCCTTCCCTATAACTGCGTGGTTGTCCATAGGAAAAAGAGCAAGGAGAAAAAATATTTTAAAATGAAAGAAAAAAGCCTCAAGAAATGAAGGATATCTGCAGTTTGTACTCTTCTGATTTTTCTGAAACTGACCAGTTCTGTATGCAGAGCAAGCTTTTGTGCACCTCTACCAAGTTTCATTACCCAGGAACAAGACTGCTAGCACTGAGAGGCCAAATGAAAAGTTAACGGATCACATACTTTTGAGCTCAAGAGGTTTCTGTGCAGGAAGTTTCACACAACACTTTCCGCCACATCCAATGTATTATACTGGGCATTGAATAAGTTAAAAACAAAATAAAACAAGCAACAACAACAAAAAAATCACGGATTCCAAATTGTTAGTGCTTTAGGAAAGAACACAACTGAAGCAAGAGAGGAAAGAAGCGGTGTGAAGTTGGACTAATTCTTCTGGTAACACAAGATCTAAACAAGTAACTTGTCTGCAGACATGAAGCCAGAAAGACAAACTAGAAGCATGTGACAAAAAGAATAAGAAAACAAATGCACTGTGGTGGATAGCAAAATGAGGAAATGAACAACCAAAAATCCCAGAGAAAAGGAAATGGAAAGAAAATCCTCGTCTAGGCAAGCAAAGCTAGGTAGGAAAATAAAGCCTAACAAAACCAAGTAGGATTATGTGTAATTTGCAAATTAAAGTAAGTCACCTGGCAATATTACAAGTCAGTAGAGTACTCAGATACTAAGTTTGTTTAATTTGCAGTGGTCTTCGGGTCTCTGTGGCAACATGCATTTCATGCTGACTGGCAAACAATATTCTAAATGTTTGGAAGTGTATAAAACGTTCCGGTTAAAAGGCTCAAAGGCATATGGGAGTCTGTTGTTTCACGATGAGATGAAGCTCAAAAGGAGCCCCAGAAAAATGTCCCTCTGGATGAGTGCATAAACGTGCTTTGAATCCTCCATGGAAAAAGATACCAACATTTTTAAAAAGTATCAGTCTAGGAGTTACCTAGAAAGCACTACTCCAAGCTGGAGTGACAGTCTTAACCAGACCTCTGCAAGGTACACCAGAACAGATCTGCAGGGGCCTGCCTTCATTACAGAGGGAAGTTATTTCATGCACTTCTCAAGCACTACCACACACACAGCTACCATGCCACCTAAAGATAAGGGTGACCTGTCCCTCATTTCTTTACACAGCCTGGTCCCAAAACAGAAGACATGTTCAGATTTGATTTCTGCCTGACTGATCATCCTCATTTCCATGATGAAGGCAAGGCAGCTCCGAAGAGCTGGTAACGCTTTGTTTACACAGTATGATCCCCGTGGGATCACTGACCAAATGCTTGCACGATCGTGTGAATAGAGTGCAAGTAAGAAAGCATTAGTTCAACTCCCTTGCTTCTGGTGTGGACTGTTCAGAAAGGATACGTCTTCTTCTGAGCTTTAAATGCCACCATAACACACTATGTCTTTTAATGAGTAAACGGCATCAAGCTAAATTATTCGTAGCACGTTATGATTAAGAAAGTTAATTGCAGAGATAATGGTTAGATTATTGAATCATATGAGCGTTCATTTCATCAGCTTTCATCGGAAATTTAGGGTGCGGTTTCCTGGCCGGCTTATGCTGATTTCAGGCTGCAGCGAGAGGAGCTGTCATGCCATTCCCCACCCGTGTACTCCCACAGCCCCCCCGCCACGATTAAGAGCCCGGCAGCATGGTACCAGGATAACTGACCATGCAGTTCAGCTCACACACACAGCCGCAGCACCACGAGGGAGGGCAGAAACGCACCGCTGGGGATGGCGATGCACTCCTGGTAAGTGCAATGAGTTCAAGCAACTTTAACAGAGAAGCAGCAAGAGCAGGGAAGAGTGCTGTCTGCAGGAGCAGTCAAAACACTTCTTGCTTTCCACCTACCCACTTTGCAGCAGCGTCAAAAATGCTGCCTTTTACTCCAGCGTAAAAGGAGCGTCCACACACCTGGAAAGATAAGCTCTATTTCCATGTGCGGCTATGAAAAACATATACATAACAAAATTAAAAATACAAGTGACACACAACAGCCAAAAACAGGAAAACTGAAAGCAAAAGTGCCACTCTGTTAATGAGCGCGACAGAACAGAATCACAAGCTGCACCCTAAAACAGCTGTAGGCGTACTTTCATTACCAATGAACTCCCACCCTCATGTTTTGAGACAACACCGCATTTAATCAGGATATCCTTTGAAAGCAAGTCAATCTAAACACTGTTGTGCTTATCACTTAATACCTTGAGAGGTGATTCAGCTAGCAGAGCATCTGTGCAGCAGGAAACTCAATAAATGCTCCTCGGTAGGAGCCTGCACGCTTCGCTGCTGGCCTCCCCCCATGGGGGGGCCAAGCAGATTAGCTTTCTTGACCATAGACCAAATCGTACAGATAATCACTTGACAACTGGTAAGAAAATCACGGGAGTGATTTGTATTTTGCTATTTTCATGTTTTTGATGTCATATGGTTCACATTTCCAATTATGTCAGATGTTATTAGTAAGCCAGCTTGTTGAGTGAACATCAACCTCATGAGGAGGGATGCCTTTATTCGTCCCAGGGACACGCTGAATATTTTTCCTAAGCATGTAACTCAAAGTGGGTTAGAAACAGGTATCAATGAAGGAATTATATGTAGGAAAATGTAGGATATATAAACGCTATCATATATACGTAATAATAATAATAATTTAAAAAAAAAGACTTGTGTGACAGAAACCTAGGTCTAACGACATGCACGTGTCCATGAGAGGCTGAATGTCATCTTGCAGAATTCAGAATCCTTTCTAAACCTGAAGATTTCATCTGGCAGTGGAGGGACTGAATGTAGATAGCAAATGGATGTTCAGCTCCTATGTTTACTGTTGTTTCTGATTTTTTTTCCCCCTCTTACTAACCCACAAGGAAATCACTACTATCCTCACTTAAAAAATACGTGTACACACAAGGCCTGTCTTCAATAGTCAACAGAAAATTATAGCTCATACCACTCATGATTTACTTCACCTTAATCAGTTTAACTTGCATCCCATTTTCCTCCAAAAACACTAATATCAGAGTTGAGTGCTTTGGCAAAAAACAGTGAAGTTTTTACAGTCTTTCTACAGAAGCCTCCTGATCCAAACAGAAAATGCTTCCTCTTTTATTAACTTAATATATTCTTATTCTCACTACATGCAGCAAGCTTTGGATCCAAAGTAGGCTCTGTATCCCACAGAAATAAATTAACCCATGTATATTATTTCCACAATGGTTCCAACGATGTGTACTTTTACTTTATTACTCTTCTTATTTTGAAGAGCATTTAACAACAAAAATACAAGTCAAATTATGAAAACTTTTAACTTGTTTTTACTTTAATTATTCACGGTATGTAAGGCAATTTAACTTAACCATGCCTCTCAACAGCTTGTATCTTTATCCATCTAACAGTCTGGACAACCTGCAATCAAGCCCAATTCTCAGAAAGTATGTAGCATCTCCTAACAAAAAAACACCCCCCAAACCACCCCAAAAACACAGCCCTTCCTGAAATGCCAGAGGCAGTATCCCACAGATCACAGCAGACTTAAACTTGCAGTTATCACCAAAAACCTGCATCATGCCCAAAACACCCGCCAAGATCCACTTAAGAAAATTTCTTAAAGAACACCCCACTTATTCACCTTTAATGGGTGTTTTGTCTTTGCCTTATTCCCCAATAAACTTGCTTGCCAGTGGAGTTCTGCTTTGCAATGTTACCTTTGTATAACTCAGGAACTGCATTTGTTTTCATATGCTATTTCTACTCAAAACAGAATCACATGTCACCAGCCTTAAGTTGTCTCTAACGTCAGTATTCCAAAGCACTACACACACTGATGCATAAACCTTTATCCATCCTCTCCCAACATAAATACCAAATGCTACATTAAAATCATAAAAAAAAACATGCGCAAAAGAAACCCATCACACTAATTGAAAGATACTATGGAGACTCCAGGAACCAGACATTAAGATCAGTTGGCAATTTCACAGCCTAGGAGAAACCAAATATGTTCTATTCTAAAAGGGATTAAATAAGAAAAAATACAAGTTAATCATAAATACATTTTACACATTGAAAAGGAAGACATTATTGCTCCGGTGTCAGCACTCTTAATTTCCTTTGAAGATTTAAAAAAAAAAAAAAAATAGTTTCAAAGCAAAATTGAAAAAAAAATAAGCTGATGATATCAAAATTACTCATATTTTTGAATGAATTTCACTGAAAAGGTACTTCCCAGCACCAGTTTCTTTCTGACTAATCAACATTTACACGACAAGTGCTCTCATCAACCTGCCTCCCTGTGAAGGCTTACACTCCAACAGCGCTGAGAGATGTCAGAAAAGTTTGGGCTAAGCTGCTTTGAGTCACCAGAAAGAGAAGGAAAAAAAGAATAGGAAACAAAAATGAGAGTTCTTAGACTTGAAGAACTAATTTTTGTTTTAAAGTTCTTAGAGTTAAATAACATTTTGGCTTCTGCAGGCCACTGAGATACAGTGTGAACTTTACGTTAATTATCTATACACCTTGCATGAAGTTAGTACTGCCTTTAGTGGTAGTTTTTGTACATTTATGATAAATTATGACGAAAAAATAAATAAAAGAGGGAGAGAAAGGAAAAAGGGACAAGGAAGACTTCAGCTTTTAGGTCATAGAGCGCACGCTAAGCACGGTTAGCTTCCTGGGACAGGGAAATCTCTCACCACGGTTAGGAAAGCACCTCAGCTTTGAGATAACTACAAGTAAAGGCAGAAATGAGAGAAGAGCAGCGATCCCGAGGAGCAGGAGGCGGGCTGGCGGTGCTGGCAGCCGCCCCATCGCTACCCCTGGGTGCCCAGCAGCTCTCCGGGCGGCGCTGGGCAGGTCCCTCGGGGTGAGGGCAGGAAGAGACAAAAAATTAAGCTGCGATAGTAATTACAATTAAATAACTACAGCAGTAATAAATAGCAATAAGTAGTGATAATAAAACGACGGTATGTTAATGACAGTGAATTAATTAAAAGGGAAAGGCGCTCTGAGGGAAGCCACCCACCCCACGACGCAAACAGAAACTGAGGGGGGGGGAAAAAAAAAAAAAAAAAAAAAAAAAAAAAAAAAAAACAAAAAAAACACGCGAATTCAGGAACGGGGGAAGCAGAAAGTTACCCGCACACCGACCGACCGACCGACCGACCGGCCGGCAGAGCCGTCCGCTTCCTCCTTCCTCCGCTACCTGCCGGGGCGGCCGGCGCCAATATCCCCAGAGCCCGGCCCGGCCCGGCCCGGCCCCGCCAAGAGCCGGCCCCCGCCACTCCCCGCTGCCCCCGCCGGGCCGGGGCCACCTCCCCCGGCGGCAGGGACGGGGCGGGAAGAGGGCGAGGCCGGCACGGAGCCGCACCCCCCCGCCACCCCCTTTTTCCTGAGGGACACCGCCCCTCGGGGCTCAGCTTCCCATGGCCCGGCCGGGGAGCGGGAAAGGGGGCCTGGGGGACGGGGACCGGGCGGAGACGGGGGCTGGGGACCGGGATCGGGGAGCTGGGGGGGAGACACTGCCGCGGCGTGCGGGAAAACACTTCCCTCTTCCTCCCCCTCCACCCCCTCACTGAGGGGAGCTCGCTGCCGGCCCAACGCGCCTGCGCGGAGCCGCCGGGCACGCGTGCCGCGCGTACACGATTGCCCGGCCGCGCGTCCACGCCCCTCCGTGCCCGGCCCCGGCTGCAGCGCACATGCGCATTGCGCGCCCCGCTGGCGCCTGCGAGCCGTGCTGGGTGACCCGTGTGGCGCCGGCTTTGGGGACGGCGCGGGCTTTAAATGGGATAAAGCTGCCTCTGCGCCGGCCTTCTGCGGAAGTACGGTGGAGTGGGGCTTGTTTGTGTGTTAAAAATTGGTTTTATCAATAAAGTTGTGAAAAGCCACCAAGATCAGCCAGTCCAACTCCCCCTTGACGCCACAGTCACCCAGTAAGCCATGTCCCCCTGATCCATGTCCAACTTCTGACCCTTGGTGTGAGGGTGCTGACGGAAGGGGAGAAGCCACCTCAGTGCTTCCCGTGCGCCCCAAAACACTGCTCCTGTCATGGGGAACCCACAAGTGTGGTGTTGAGTGTGTATGTGGGGTGTTGAGTGCTATGTGAGGGCTACACCGGGCCCTGTGGTCACCACCTGGCCCATGAGGGACTAACGTGTGAACAAAGGGCGTCTTCATCACACAGCAGACTGTGGCACTGGCTTATGTGGCCCGATGTACAGAAGCATCTGAAAGTAAAGGCTAAAGGGCAGAGAAGACAAGATGATAGTAGGAGAGGGGAGCCTTTTGCAGGTTGGTGCCCCTGTAATGTGAATCCTTTCACGCAAAATGGGAAGAGGCTTGCATTTGTATTTGTATTTGCATGTGTATTTGTTCGGTGCCTAACACAATCACGGTGCATGACAGCATCCTTTATGGGAAACAATGGGATCTGTTAAATATTTGCATCTCCTGGAGTCATTCGGTGCAAGACTCAGCCTGTTACAGAGGCTCCAGATGATTGCAGTCCATAACCCTATCTCCTGTCAGGTGATGGCCATATACTGGGCGAGTGAACTGCAAACACTTCCTGACAAATGATACCTGTGTCCTGTCACCTGCCGGAGGGCGCCTGCGTTGACTGGGACAGGACGTCCTTTGAGCCCTGCTGCAGGGAGAGCAAGTGGAATGACTGGAGAAGCTGGTAGGTAGCAAGTTCACCAAGTATTTGACCTCGCTTCTGCCTGCAACGAGGAGTGCCTAGGAAACTGAATGCTTTGGGGTGGAATATAGACACCAAAATGCTGCATTCGGTTTGATTAAAGAATGTAGGTTGACAATCCTGTTAATCTAAGAACGGGGTGATTTTATTTAATTTGATGTTTGTGACGTGGCAAGATGCTGCTTTTCCTCTGCTCTTTTCTGTTTTTTTCTTCCCTCAAACATAGTGGTATACCAGTCTGTCTTTTCTAGCACATCTGCTAGTGTGGCCAGCTGATATACTCTGATATACTCTATGGGGGATTAACCTGACCTTAAAAATATATGTATTTTTACTAGTTAAGTTGTTGACCTGGTTGGTCCCCTAATGCCAGTTGAAAAGTGGGTGTTTATGCTGCTTTTCTAGTTTAGGGCAGGAGGCAGGAAAAGCCTCTTGTAGGGAGAGGGAAATTTGAATTCTCCCATGAACCTCCCAGGTTTTTGTGGTTTGAAAACACAGCCTTGTAAGCCCTTTAAACTCACCTGAATTCACTAGCCTGGGAAAAGTTGCAATCTCAAGTGGAAATTGTGAGAAATCTATGGTTTCATTTGCTTTTCACCTTACACTAGGTTTTGGTTAATGATCTTATAATGAAAGCAAAACTGCGTAAGGTGCAAAATGCATTGAAATGACAAGGCATTGGCACAAACCAAAACCACCATGATTTTCACTGTTTCACTTTTCCCTGACTTAAACTTTGAATAGTATTGCTGCTTCAAAAAGCTTACTATTCATTATGTCAGGCTGCAAATACCTCGTAATCTTAAACTTTTATTTTTTAATGTATCTAAATATGGGGAAGTGGAATTACAGTTGTTTTCTACAGCTCAATGCAAATAAGAATTTGAGGTTATTGTCATTAGTGGAAGAAATTAGGATATGACCATATTTTTTATTTAATTGGTCAATTTTCAGGAGTAATTCCTTGAAAACGGTAGATTTTGTTAATAGCTTTGTTAATAGCTTAAAAGCTTGCTTTTCCTGTCCCCTATTAAATATCAGAACAAGACAAATCACAATGACAAAAAAAAAAAAAATCCACCCAGTATAATGACTGATAAGGTAAAATTAGAAATACTTTGGTGAGTATGCATTTCAAGAAATGAATTTTATTCCTAACCACAGACTCAAGATCTCTGGTAGTTGAATCAGTTGAGATGACAAAAAAGCATGAGGAAAATGGATATAGTTGCTAATATATATTCCAATATATATTTATTAAAAGTATATGTATAGGAATCTACTAGTATATACAGTATATTAGAAAATACTAATATTTAAATATCAGACTATACTTACATTTTAAATATGTATTATAGATCAATAATTGTATATATGAGTATGAAATTATCGTTTTTTTAATCCCAAAAACTCTTTCAGTCAAGCTGTGAAAAATGCCTCACAGTTTAATTCCTTGGCACATGTTTCTTATTACAAGTTGAATATACAATGTAATTTAAAAATATTATGAGGGTTCTCCTGTAATTTGTCTGTATACTATCAAAACAGAAATTATTGTGTTTTGCCAATAATTATCTAGACTGTGCTGCCATTGAGGAATGCTCTGTAATTAATTTCCAGGTGCAATTCACAAGGCCAATAGAAATTTGGATAGATTGTTATGAAGGAATCCTTTGTGATAAGGCCTGCGAGCTGGTTGTAACATGTGGGGTTGCAACACATGTGAGGAACAAAAGAAAGAGGAAAAGTTTAAACAATACAGGGAAGGAGCAAAGAGATGTAAAGGTGATGTGAGAGAAAGCATTTCTAGGAAGCAAAATTGGGCTTTGGATGTATATTCCTACTTTATCTGGACTGCTTTTATTGTCTTTATATTGGTCTACTGATTTTACTTATTCTTTTCTACTTGCTTCCCTGGCAAGTTGTGTACGTATTTTTTTTCTTCTATTCCAGTCCCTGTCAATTGCACTCTTCTTGATACCTGTCAAATTCATATTTCTGGTAACTTCAGGGAAGTTGGTAGAGTTGTACCATGTACAAGTAAGGTGGGAGTGATTGTGTTGATTAGATGTACTGTATTTCAGCTGACTCTTTTATAAGGACATATAAACCAGACAATGGTCTTGTTTACTTTAAAGGGTTATACGGTGTAATTTAATCAAATAGAACTTCTAGCAACAACAGAAAGCTGTATGCACAGATGCAATTATAGGATTAGGGCCTGGGTGTGCAATAATTATCCTACTCAACATGCAAATATAATTAGACAGACAAAATCAATCAATGTAATCTATTCTAAACAGCCTACGTTTACCAGTTTTCAGCAGCACATTTTTTATGGAAAAAAGCCGTATTTGAAGTTATTTATATCAATTAAAAAACAAACAAACAAAAACTAGTAGCTAGTTTATTTTCCTTATTCATATCTTAATAATATGGACAATAGGAATATCAATAATACTTACAACACTCCCCCAGGCTGGTCTGTTTTACTGCTTTTCAAACTCATTGCAGGAATCATTTTTTATTTAAGCGCAACTGCTTAAAAAGTTTTCTTTAAGGAAACAGATACTCAACGCTTACAATATTTTATTTTCTTTCTGAGTAGATCAGTTTTTAACATTTGCCACAAAATCAATGTGTAGTCTTCAAGTCATTGTTCTCATATGCAATATACAAGTACACAATATTCTGTGTAAACTGTTTCAGTACCAAAATGAGACATAGAAATCGTGGTTCCAAATTGTCCTGTCTTCACCAGGTCTCATCTGGCATAATTACTTAGATTTCTGTGTTTTAATTTACATGTCCGTAAGTCAGAAGTTGTGCTTATTATGAAATACAGAGGAATGAATGTTTGAGAATTTGCTTAATCTTTTCAGTGAGCAATTTAGCATCACATTTCCTATTTTATTGCCATCTTAACTAGTAAAAAATTACAACTTTTCCCTAACATTTACTGTTAAGTCATTTTAAGCAATACATGTAGTTACTGCCAGTTGTCAGCTCTTGTAATTATCTTCTAAATCATACCGTCATTACAGTTAGTCATTAGTTTACACATTTTTGCCACATTTACTTCTTATTTTTGCCATCCGGATATGCCAAGCGATTGCTGTATCAATCCTAATTCACGGAACAAACTCATTACCATATCATTTTAAGACTTTTTTTGACATTAATTGCTAGTTGGCAGCTAAAAGATCTTCTAAACTATGTTTTATGTAATGGGAAAATATCCTGTTCTCCATTTGACATAGCTTCTATTTACTTGAAATAATTTGTTACATTGTTGACTTTCATGTAATTCTCCTATTAAACCTTTCCAGTTCCTTGTAAAATAGTATATGTACCTCCTCAGATGGGCTGTGTTTATACAAATACAACACAACTTGGGATCCTCTTTGTTTAGTGTGCTGGGGAAAAAAAAAAAAAATCATTTCTTACTCCAGCAGTACTTGACTAGGACAGTCGTCTTTGCACTTCCCTGGCAGTACAAGGACTTCTCTAGCAACTGTGGCTCAAGAAGCAATGGTCCTAATTAAACCTGGCAATTTACTGCAACTTGTCAGCTCCTCAGTTCTTCTGACCCAGCTGTGTCTTACTTAATTCCACAAACTCGATTAAAAAAGGTAACTCCTTCTCTGCTTTTATGCTTGGGTCAGTCCTGTTGGCCAAAATGGGGACCGGAATTTCCAGTAGTGGGTGGGAGCAGACATCTGGAGAGAGCAGCCGTGAGCTTGGACTCACCAGCCTCTGTCTGACTTATGCACTGGTACGGCTGAGGGCTCCTGGTGCAGCCTCCGCGCAAGACTGCCCATTACACTGCCATTCAGCAGGTTGCACCTTTATTCTGCTGCTGTCACCTGGAGAGAAGATGATCCACACGCTATTCAAGTGAACTAATTCCTTTGAGGGAACCACTCAAAGTATCAATTAGATATCGTGGTTTGCCATTCCAGTTTCCAAGTCCTTCAGGAAGAGGGCTGATGCAGTACAGAAGCTGGTCCAGATTCTTTGCAGGATATTACTGACAGGAGAAAAAGGGAAAATGGTTTTGCCAGGCTATTAAAAACAGTTTTTATCAAAGTGCCAAGTTTAAGTCAAGCTAAAATGATTGTGTGTGGCCACAGTTTAAAAGCAAGGATTTTAATTTTTGTTTTCTTGAGAAAGTTCTCAAATTTCTGTTTGACTGGTAAGTGTGAAGGATAAATAAAATACATGTACTATTGCAACAAGCACACACTAGGTTCCTGCTAAGGCATTTAATTAAAACTGCCTCACTATAAAGTCTAAAATACCCTCCCATGGTGAAAATGATCTTGTGGGTAGGACTTGACTGCCATTCAGTATTTCAGTTCGTATCCCACTTTCCAATCAGATTCTTTCTGTGACTGCAGTAAACCTGGGGAACGTTTGTGGAAAAACAGAACAATTTAGTATTTGTGTATCTCATGGAATTGCCAACAGACTAAAGCAACTAAATCATCGCTGACAGAAACAATGTAGCTAACCTGTTAGATAAGTGAAGTGCATTGAAGTAATCAAGTCTTGGGCTGCTGAAATTTGTGGATGCTTTAGAGAGATCCTAGTCACAGAATGCAAAAGATCAGGCAAAAACAGTAAAGGACTTTGGTGGATCTGGATGCCAAAAGTACTAGGGAATGGTGCATGATATGTAGCAATAGCAGAAAATTTATTTGTGCTTGTTATTAATAAAGTTTACTTTAGTCTCTGATGCAAGATCTAGCAAGCTTGGAAATGTAAGACTACACTCCAAAACCAGCATTTCTTTGTGTTAATATACAACTGGCTGGAGCTATGAAATTCCACCTCCTAGTGAGATAATCTGTTCTTAATGTAAATAGTGGGCAGTGGACAGTTCAGGGGGAACCCTTGGGACGCCACCCCAAATCCAGTTCAGGAGAGAAAAGACAGGCTAAGACTAAGAGCAGGACTTGTGGCTTCACCTCTGTACATAACTGGTTTTCGTTGCCAGTAAAACGGAACTGAACACTTCATGTCGCACCTGTCTGTTCCGAGACTCTCCTCGTCCTGCAAGAGGGAAAAAAAAAAAAACAACAACAACAAAACAAACAAACAAACAAAAAAACAATTGGATAGGATCCATCCAGTGAGTCCAGTGAATATGGAGAGAACTACTTAGTCATTTTCACTGCGCTCCTCCCAGAAATCAACAGGTGTGAATCTTGGATGTGTGTTTAATGAGTCATTCCTAATCAGGTGGCTGTTCTGTAGACGCACATAAAACTGTGGCCTGCTCTCAGTCAAACTCATAAAATGTGCCTGGAAATGCTCAGTGAATATTATCTAAAGTTTTTCCCCCAGACAGACATGGTTTGATGTCATGATTTGCTTTGCATTTGAACAGTGCTTATGCTATTATGCAACTAACAAGAATATCTTGATGCTCTCATAATTCTGGTAACACTAATGAAACTCTGAATGTTGAAGAGCATTTGGCCTAGGGTTTCTAAGTTGATTTGGTTGTTGACTGAAGATAAACTTTTTTTTTTTTTTTTTTTTCTGTCTTAACAATTTTAGCCATCCACTTTTCAATGCAGGGAATAATTTGTTGTACTTACATCTTGACATTCTGTGACCTGGATTTCTGGTACAGGATCTATTCAGTTCAGTAAAGTTACAAACAAATTGTATAAAGATTTGTCACTCTCAGTGCAGAGAGCTGCCCTCTCTCTTTAGAATACTGTTTTTCTCAAAATCATGACATCAAAGTTTTCTCTTGTGTCAAGTTTTCTTTAACTGAGGCCACTGCTGTGCCTAACAATGGCGAAATGATCACATCGTTTCCAGAAAGAAGCTTTTGTACTTTTATGCAGCAAGAGCACCGCACTAGTATAATAGATTTGTTACCTCCTCCAGGTGCCTTTTTGTTACGGCTTGACATAACACAAGTATAATAGAGTTACTACCTCCAGGTGCCTTTCTATTACTGCTTGACATAACAGTACCCTCTAGTGGTAAACATTTATTTATTTATTTATTTATGATGTATTTGAAAGTGCTAGGGAAACAGAACTTGCAAGGCGGTATTAGATGATAATTATTGTACTGGGATATCATTACCATACAACAGCTTTTTTTCTCCATAAAAATTTTGTTTGACCCCCTTTCAGTGTTACTGATGGGCTCAAAGTCATATGTTTTGTTAGTGGAGCAAACTTCTAGTTAGTACAACTCTAGTAGATTGAACATCTTTATTTTGGAGGTCTTGCAAGCTTACACATTCTACCTTTTTACCTCCCAAATACTCTAATTATATATTTCTTGTAGGTAACTTCCCATTTCAATTTTCTTACTACAAGATTCTTTTATGTCTCTGTTGTTCCCTTGAAGCCTTTGATCAGTCTTGCACAACATCACATTTATGACTCATTTGTTTTACATATGTTATTTGTTAGTTGATTGTCTTTAAGGATGCTCCAGAGTGATTTTAGAATTTACTCCCACATTTTATTTTATGAACTACAATTGCAGCTGCATGGAATTTCTTTCACAACAGATGCAGAAACATTACCTCACATCAATTTTGTAAGTAACCAAATGTACCAATGTGTGCATCACTGGGTGAGAAATCTTAGCCATGGCAACATCTGCTCTGTGTTAGATTTCTGGACATCTGGAATAAGGAATGTCTGTAACTGTACAATGTTGCTTTTTACATGCAATATCTATGTATTACCTGCCTACACTTAACTTTATTCTGCAGCTATTTGGAATTATTTTGAACCAAAGAGTTCAAACTTCACACTGACATTTACTTGTGTACGCTGATAAACTGTGGCTACAAACGGTTCCCCATGGGTGTACAGAATTTCTGAGAGTGTACTCATGGAGACATAATTTTCCACTTGCACTTTTACACATCTAAATATACTTTAGATTCTAGTCTTAGCAAGCTACCCAACAACTGTACACCAAAGTGTACCTAGGCTCTCCAGAATGTCTTTACACTAACCCCTTTCCCCTCTGTTGAGCAAATCATTCATATTCCTGTCAGATTTACTAGGCTACATCTGCCTACATGAAAATGTAGTATTTCCATTGATTGTCCTCTTCTGATTTATTTTAGTTACTGTCAGATGAACAAGAAAACTACAAGATAAGCATGAGAAATTTAGTGGGTGTTTATTTTGGTTTTGTTTGTTTGTTTGTTTGTTTTTGTTTTTCCTTCTAGGTGCAATTAGAAAATAATACAAAAGATGTCTCCCCCTTCTTATTTAAGAAAGTTACTTTTGCCGATTCTGTTGAAATCCAGCCTTACAAAGTCATGACTTAGTAGAGAAGGTGACAATCTGGCAGGAGGTAAGGTGATCATGGGAGGGCAGAAACTGTCCGACACAGATTTGACATGGCTTTTAGGAGAATGCCTTTCCATTCCCCTTGTTCTCCCTCAGACACTCAGTTTTCTCCCCGTTAGTCATGAGAAATGATAAATCAACTCTCTGACTGTGCTTCTGTGGGTGAATCTTTTCATGGACAGTGAAGTGTGGGAATTTAGAAACATTGAATCATTTCGGTTGGAAAAGACCTTTAAGATCATCAAATCCAACCATCCCCCTAACATGTCTACCACTAAACCATGTCCCTTAGTGCCATGTCACAAGTCTTTAAATACTTCCAGTGAGGGGGGCTCCACCACCTCCCTGAGCAGCCCATTTGAACACCTAACCACCCTTTCCATGAAGAAATTCTTCAAGACATCCAGTCTAAACCTTCCATGGTTCCAAACGTGTTCCAGCACCTTGATGTCCTTCTTCTGGTGAGGGGCCCAAAGCTGAGCACAGTATTTGAGGTCTGGTCTCATCAGAACCGAGGTCAGGGGGACTATCACTTCTCTGGTCCTGCTGGCCACGGTCTCTCTGACACTCTCACCATGTCACTCTGACACGCTCACTCTCAACACTCCCACCCCTCTTTGTGTCATCTGCAGACTTACTGATGGTGCACTCCATCCCCTCATCAATATCACTGATGGAGATATTAAACAAAACTGGCCTCAGTACTGAGCCCCAGGGGACACCACTGGTGACCACCCACCAGGAGAACTGACCTCCATTCACAACAACCCTTTGGGCCTCGCCATCTGGCCAGATTTGTACTGAGTGAACTGTACAGCTGTCCAAGCCATGAGCAACCAGCTTCTCCGGAAGAATGTTAGGGAAAACAGTGACAAGTGCCTTGCTAAAGTCTAAGGAAACAACACCCGCAGCCTTTTGCTCATCTACTCAGCAGGTCACCTTGTCACAGAATGAGATGACAGGGCCTGATCACCTGGTTGTCCTGTATGTGCCGCATGGTCACAGAATGCTTTGGGTTGGAAGGGACCTCAAAGCCCAACCAGTTCCAACCCCCCTGCCATGGGCAGGGACACTTCCCCCCAGACCAGGCTGCCCAAAACCCCATCCAGCCTGGCCTTGAGCACCTCCAGGGATGGTGCATCCACAGCTTCTCTGGGCAGCCTGTGCTAGTGCCTCACCACCCTCAGAGTGAAGAATTTCTTCCTTACATCTTTCAGTTTAAAGCCACGACTCTCTGCCCTATCACTCCACTCCCTGGCAAAGAGTCCATCCCCACCTTTCCTGTAGGCCCCTTTAGGTACTTGAAGGCTGCTGTAAGGTCTCCCCAGAGTCTTTTGTTCTCCAGGCTGAACAATTCCAACTCCCTCAGCTTGTCTTCATAGGAGAGGTGCTCCAGCTCTTTGATCATCCTTGTGGCCCTCTTCTGGAACTGGCCTAATGGGTCCATGTCCTTATACTGGGGGCCCCAGCGCTGAACACAGCACTCCAGGTGTGGTCTCACGAGAGCTGAGCAGAGGGTGACAATCTCCTGCCTCGCCCTGGTGGCCACATTGCTTTTGGTGTAGCCCAGGGTACGGTTTGCTTTCTGGGCTGCCAGCACACATTCACGGCTCATGTTGAGCTTCACATCCACCAACACCCCCAAGCCCTTCCCCTCAGGGCTGCTCTCAATTTATTCTCCACCCTCCTTGTATTTGTGCTTGGGATTGCTCTGACCCAGGTGCAGCACCTTGCACTTGGCCCTGTTGAACTTCATACGGTTCACATTGGTCCACCTCTCAGGCCTGTCCAGGTCTCTTCTCTCCAGTGATGGCACTCAAGATGAACTGCTCCATAATTCTTCGGGGAAGGTCCCAGCTGACTGGCGGCTAGCAAATGTGACGCCCATCTACAAGAAGGGCCGGAGGGCAGACCCGGGGAACTCTAGGCCTGTCAGTTTGACCTCAGTGCCAGGGAAGCTCATGGAGCAGATCCTCTTGAGAGTCATCAGGCGGCACTTGAAGGGCAAGCAGGCGATCATGCCCAGTCAGCATGGGTTTATGGAAGGCAGATCCTGCTTGACGAACCTGATCTCCTTCTATGACAAAGTGACGCGCTGGGTAGATGAGGGAAAGGCTGTGGATGTGGTCTACCTTGACTTCAGCAAGGCTTTTGACACCGTCTCCCACAGCATTCTCCTCAAGAAACTGGCTGCTCTTGGCTTGGACTGGCGCACGCTTCGTTGGGTTAGAAACTGGCTGGATAGCCGGGCCCAAAGAGTCGTGGTGAATGGAGTCAAGTCCAGTTGGAGGCCGGTCACTAGTGGCGTCCCCCAGGGCTCGGTGCTGGGGCCGGTCCTCTTTAATATCTTCATCAATGATCTGGACGAGGGCATTGAGTGCACACTCAGTAAGTTTGCAGATGACACCAAGTTAGGTGCGTGTGTCGATCTGCTCGAGGGTAGGAAAGCTCTGCAGGAGGATCTGGATAGGCTGCACCGATGGGCTGAGGTCAACTACATGAAGTTCAACAAGGCCAAGTGCCAGGTCCTGCATCTGGGGCACAACAACCCCAAGCAGAGCTACAGGCTGGGAGATGAGTGGTTGGAGAGCTGCCAGGCAGAGAAGGACCTGGGAGTGATGGTGGACAGTCGGCTGAATATGAGCCAGCAGTGTGCTCAGGTGGCCAAGAAGGCCAACGGCATCCTGGCTTGTATCAGAAGCAGTGTGACCAGCAGGGCTAGGGAGGTGATCGTCCCCATGTACTCGGCTCTGGTGAGGCCGCACCTCGAGTATTGTGTTCAGTTTTGGGCCCCTCGCTACAAGAAGGACATGGAGGTGCTTGAGCGGGTCCAGAGAAGGGCGACGAAGCTGGTGAGGGGCCTGGAGAACAAGTCCTACGAGGAGCGGCTGAGGGAGCTGGGCTTGTTCAGCCTGGAGAAGAGGAGGCTCAGGGGTGACCTTATCGCTCTCTATAGGTACCTTAAAGGAGGCTGTAGCGAGGTGGGGGTTGGTCTGTTCTCCCACATGCCTGGTGACAGGACGAGGGGGAATGGGCTTAAGTTGCGCCAGGGGATTTTTAAGTTAGACGTTAGGAAGAACTTCTTTACTGAAAGGGTTGTTAGGCACTGGAACAGGCTGCCCAGGGAGGTGGTGGAGTCACCATCCCTGGAAGTCTTTAAAAGACGTATAGATGTAGAGCTTAGGGATATGGTTTAGTGGGGACTGTTAGTGTTAGGTCAGAGGTTGGACTCGATGATCTTGAGGTCTCTTCCAACCTAGAAATTCTGTGATTCTGTGATTCTGTGATAATCTTTCCCGGCACCGAGGTTAGACTGAGAGGCCTGTAGTTCACCGGGTCCTTCTCCCTGTCTTTCCTGTAGATGGGCGTCACATTTGCTAACTTCCAGTCAACTGGGAACTCCCCTGAGAGCCAGGACCTACAACAAATGATGGAAGTGGCTTGGCAAGCACTTCCACCAGCTGCTTCAGTACCCTTGGTGGATCTTATCTGTTCCCATAGACTTGTGGGTGTTCAAGTGTTGTCATAGGTTGCTAACCACTTCCCCTTGGATTATAAAGTACCTCTGAGAATGCAATCAAAAGGCAATCGTCGTTTGTCAGTCATAATCTGTAAATCAGTTATCATTTAACCTGTTGTTAGATGGCTGCATTTTTGCTCTGTTCTTATAGGTACTTACCCTCTTGCTTGCCTTCTCATTAGGATGCACATAACTGAGGGCAGGGCTAGTGATCCACACTCTGTTTACTCAGCAGCAGGCTCAGTGGGACTCAACCTTTCACACATCAGAGGTAAACAACTCAAAAGGCAGGCTAGAGAAATGATCCTTTAGACTTGTATTTTTGCTTCTTCCAAAGAAGTATGAAGACTGAGAAACTTAGTCAAGGAGTTGCAGTAATCAGTCTCTTCTTCATATCTTGTAGCATTTCTTGGTGTTCTTTCTTCTTGAAAGCTCAGAGAAGGAAAATCTGGTGAATATGTATACTCCACTGTTTTTAAGTAGTTATCATTTGACAGATATCATGAAGTGTTCAGGTAGTAAGTATGATCTGTTCCTCATTTCAGTTATAATGTATGGTGAAACACCAAGAGCCCTTTGTTGTCAGAAGGAAGAAAGTAGTGCATAGTATAAAGCAGTGGCTTGCTGTATTCTGACAGATACACCATGAATTTATGTAAGGCACTGGATGGCAGTCATTTTAGTCCACCTTCTTGCTGGGCATTGCTTTGAGCACCAGAGCCCAATTCTTAAAGACTTACACCGGGACCCAAGGATTTACTTCAGGTTCTGTGAGATACTGGGTCAAAGTTACAGAGAGTTCATTTATGAGCTTGGGACACTCACTAGAACCTCAGATGTGTTTACAGGACTACTTCAGGTTCCAAATTGTTTTCAGAGTTTTAATATAAGGTCAGTTGTAGCAATGATTAATTTTCTTATTTTTGAGAAGGCTTTAAGGGGCAGTGTGTCAGACCCAAGTTAATTGCTTGCATTTTTATTGTAAAAGTTCCCAAGATATACTTGGTGTGTTTAAAAAGGAATAAATAAATAAACAAATAAAAGGCTAAAGCAAAGGGGTAGCATAGAGTTGTAAACTAAGAGAAACAGAGAAAAGTTATTTCAGCTGGTTACTCATGTCTTTGGTTCTTTCCTGTCACAAAGAACAGTGTCTCCATAATTTAGTAGACATGCTCAATGCTGTTAAAGGAAAATGAAAAGTATGTATTGAAAACATAGGTGGAAAGGATTTAAGTTGTGGATACTGCTACCACTAATTACCTTTTAAAGCATTTGGTCTATTTTACTCACTGTTCAAGTCCCCCCAAGCACATCCTGAAGAAGTGCCTTCACATACTGCATGGATACCTGTCTTCAATTTCACCATTCCACTTGCTACACAGGAGGATATTTTTTGTCTAAATCTAACCATATTGAAAAAAAAGTAAACTAGATCACATGAAGATCACTTGAAATCCTCACAGCAATACTACTTTTCAAAGGAACAACGTAGGAGAAAATCCTTCTTGAAAAAATCCCACCAGAGGTCATAAGACAGAACTATTAAAAACTTTTCTAACAGTAATGCTGTTTTGAAGAATGTTAAATACATTTTTTTTTTTTTTGAGCATTCCCACTGCTATCTTTCACTCAGCTTATGAGTCTTCTAAAATTTAAATCCAGTTAAGTGCACCTATTCAGAAGTAGGAGTTTTATGATGAAAGAACAGTCATCAATACAACTGGGGCAGATCCTACAAGCCTAAAGCAGATTCACAGTTCATCCAAAGCCAATTATTTCTTGCTAACCACCCACTCTCTTAAAACCCCAGAAGAGAAAGCTTCACACACGCTCACACTAAATCTGTTGTAAAAAGTTAGTATTTTCCTGCCACATCCTGCTTTCTATGTATTTAGTCAAGCAGTCTGACTGAGCTCAGTGGGACCTCCAGCACACAGCACACGAACAGGACCGAACACGTAGCCAGCCTCTGCTTCTGTACGTAAGGAATTAACTCATTCCAAGCGGATGGGAGTGTCAGAATAGTCTGTGCTTCACCTCTCTCCAGAAGGCTGCTGAGTAAAGACAGAACTTAGGTGTCATGAGCACCCTTGTTAATTCCTGCTAATGTAACCTTGAGACAGAACAGGAACAAGAATGCAGTGATGCAAATTGTTAATTCTTCTTTTTGTCTAACTCCTGCCAACTTCCCAGAAGGAAACTGAACCAGTTTCAGCAGTGTCTTGCAGCGGAACACCCTAGACAGGTGTGTCTGCCTTTGCCAGAGGCGTGTACAGAGAAATTGTTCAAGATGTTTCCAACGCCAGCTAGTACAAGTCAGTTTTTTTGTTGTTGTTTTGTTTTGTTTTGTTTTATTTTGTTTTGTTTTGTTTTGTTTTCCAGAGGTTGTAGGAATGCTCTGAATGTAACTGATGGAGCTCAGTTATCTGTATAAAAAGTGCTAGGACAAACAGATGTGCTACTTTTCTTGGCAATGGTGCTCTGCACTGATCTTCCAGCATGACATTACAGGCATGGTCAGATATTCATATCCTTATAAAAGTCACAGTGGTTGAAGGATGGAGGGGAGTGAACTTCTGCTTCTCCAGTGTGCCCTCCAACCATCTGTGTCTTCCCTTCAACATAAAACTAAATGTCTGGATCTCTTGGACAAAGAGATAGTGATAGTACAGAGAAAATTGGGTGGCAGTTCTCTCTGCCGGTTCAAAGCCTAAACTGGGCTCTGAGGCATAAGTTTTAAACGTACATTTCATAACATTTGGAGGCAAAAGAAGTTCAAGCTATCACTGAAATTAAGGGAAAGACCTTGCTGAACCTCAATGTGTTAAAATATAACTTAGGCATACAAAATATTGTGTAATGCAGTTCACCCACCCAAGTTAAAGGGTGGGTGATAAAAAAAAACACCTGCAAAACTGTATAGCATGGGCAGATACGCAGTGTGATACCCCCTTCCTTCTAGATGCCAGAATTGCCAGCAAATAGTTCCATAAAATAGGCTGTGACATGGAAGAGCCTTATCCTGGTTACAGTGACACACAGGGGAATGCACACTTTCAGGTTCCTGAAGTATTTCTCAGGTGGTTGGAGAGGTATTCAACCTCCAGCAAGCTCCCTCGCGGTGCACTGGATGTGGGCACCAATAACTGCCTAATGCATACCCTGCTGTGACTTATTTCTGTAATTAGTTGTATGGAGCAGCAGGCACAAGAGAGCTGTGGCAGCCCTGCTGACTGTTATTAATTATTAAGCATGTTTCCTTGGATGTGAACATGCCCTTCAAGCTGCAAACCTTCTTTTAAAGCATTGGAAAACTTGTTTTTGTAACATACAGTGCCTTGGTTTTTCCTTTTCTGTAAGTTTCCTTTTTCCGTTTATACACATGATCATTATTCCTTTAGCATCTTACCCTGTACTAGAAATATGGGCCCTTTTCCACAGATAGCTCCACTAAACCAGAGGGAGAAGGGGCCTGACCTGAGGAGTTCACAATGTAGTGAGATAAAACAGGATAAAGGAACAGGCACAGAAAGAGTTGCCCAAGGTCATACAGTAGAGCTGGAAATGACACCTGACTGTGTTGTCTCCAACTCACAGGCTATCTTGCTTTACAGCTTTGCACAGTCTCACTGAAACAGAGCTACCCGTTTGTGCCTACTTTGAAACTGCTTTTCTGGCATACCACTAACAAAGCAATGCCTGGTTATATTCCTTCTACTGACATCATAACAAATGCTGAAATCTGGTCCCTCCTTCAGTGCTGTTTTCCACCCGCTCTGAATGTTGCTTCTGTCTCAGCCCTTGTCCCACATGTAGGACAACAGCACCTACTGGGGGCTTTCTGAAAAAATAGAAAAAAAAAAGAAAAAAAAAAGTGATGTGGAGAGCCAAAACTGCAATGCAGCACAGGTTACAATTTTTGTATAATATGGTCTGCAGAAACAGCCACCTGTAATCTCATGCTTCAGATAGCATTCAAATAATTTACAGTAATTAAATGCCTGCAAAACTCAAAATTGTACATAATTTTAGGCAGCAGTAAGAGTATTGCACCTTTAAAGACAGTGGGAAATAGAAACAGCAAGTTTTCTGCTTGGCACAGGTGATCTGACCTTGTCTGGAGCTAGCCTCGGCGTATCAAATGAAGTAAGAATGCAGCAGAATGAGTCTTTTTAATTAATCACCTTGTTTACCTTGGCCCTTCAGTTCTTTATATGACTGTATATGAATGTGAAAGGGGGAGGTTGCGCCTTAGTCAATATGTTATTTAGTGAAGTTTTGCTTTTTTGTCAGCTTAGTTTTCATGGCAGTTGTACTCACTGTTAATTTATTATAGCCTTATTAAAAAGGCTTCACTTTGAAGAATAAGATAATGGCTTCATTGCGACTTTTTGTTTTGGTTTGATATGGGTTTGCTGGCTTTCCTAAAAACAAAAACTTCTAAGACATGCATTATTAAGACATCAAACAGAACGAAGAAATTACACTTGACACTTGGCTTAGTCACACATTTTTCTAGCCATCTGGATTTCAGTCTCCTGTTATAATTAGCATTCTCCATTTACCAAACTATTTTGAGATTTGCTACTATGAAAGTTATAATTAGCCATTGCTTTTACCTTTTCCCTTGTTTTTTTTTTTTTTTTTTCATGTGATACACACATATGCTACTGGTCTTCAGAGTCCACAACCTGAGTGCACCAGCCTCACATGGAAATGTAATTGAGATTGAAATAGCCCCATAACAAGACTGCCTGCTCACATGTTGGCATGACCAACATCGAGAAAGTTCTGCATGTATGATAGAGGTGATGAGGAGCCTGGAAAGACTGCTTGCTTTCATAGCTGAATACAGGTCAGTCAAGCATAGCAAAAAACATGACCAAAAAAATCCTTTTGCCAGTATACAACACTAAGCTAACTCAGACTAACAGAAGGATAATCGCTGACATCTCCTGCTTGCCAGCAGAAGAGGCCCACTGTAGCAGCTGCATCAGTAGAGGCCTGTGTTGCCTTTACAAAGAGAACCACAGCACACCTCAAAGTGCCAGATACTTTTTAGCTGCTGCTGTAAAAATAATGGGGCAGAGGACGCGGTGTAGGCTCACCTTTGGTGTACTAGCTCCATGGCAGCTCCCTCTCTAGCCACAGGCCAGCACCTTGGGAGGGAGGCTGGAGGTGGGTCCATCAGTCTGTCTGTCTGTAGACCTGATGGATTTTGAGTAGTGGTGACTCCAGGGGCAGCTATTGGAGTGCTGGTCCCATCTCAGCTTTTTGGCCTTCTACAAAACTTCTTGGAGTCAGCAGCACAAGACAATAGCAAGACGTACTTAGCAAGCAATAGCAAGCAATAAAGACATTCTGACTGCTGCTCTCATATTATATTAATATTTATTATAATATAATATCTGTAATATTATATTAATGTTATGTTATGCTCTCTAAAATATGAGTGAGACAAAATTACACTAGCTGCTTCTGGAGAAAACTTGTCTAACATAGTGGAGGTCTGTGGATACCCCGTATCAATCACCTGGAAGGGAAAACGGAGGGTTACACAAAGAAAGGAGGCAGGCCATTTGCTTTCTTGGACTATTTTAGCATCTCTGGCTGGGTGGGGAGAAAGGAATCCTGCATAGTAGAGGACAGGTGTATTCCCATGTGCCAGCGAGCTGCAAAGAAGGCTGCTGTGTTGACACTTGTTTTAATGGTCTGTATGCATACATATGGTTTTCCTTCTTGAAGTGAAAGTAATGATGGGTCTAGAAACACTGAACCAACTGTCTGTTGGCTTACGTGACCATGAGGGCCGTGGGTGTTCTGAAAGGTTGAAACCTGAGGCTGAAAGCTTCCGTGACCTGCTGCCCTGCGAGAGAGCTTGGAGCCGGGCTCAGAGGACACACAGCTGAACCTCAGAATCCAAGCAACAAACAGCGGCTGGAGGGGGGTGTAGAGGAACCTGCAGCCCGAGGGCACTGAGGGATGCTCGGTGCCTGACCAGCACCGGTGGGCTGCCAGGTGCTGGCAGTGGCTACGCTCACCAAGTCCCACGGGCAGATCTCTCTGTGCCAACAGGGGTCTGATGGATGTCAGGGCACAGCCTTCGGCAGCTTTCTGCTGCAATCACAGCCACTGGATACAGGCTCCCTTCGGCTTAATGAGGGGTAATAGTTGATAATCCTGCAGCATCTGCTAGGTAACAGAAAAAAATCTCTTGCCAGAGTCTCCTGGATTTTTTTTTCTCTTTGTTTTAGATTAGTTTTAACATCCATTTTACTACCTGGTTTTGCAGACTGATTTCTTTCAACCCAAGCATGCATAGAAACCCCAAACTAGTATTTCAAAGCATCAGTTTTGTAAAATCCTTGCATATCAGGTTTTGTTCTGATTTTAGTGAGGTTAATCACTAATATTTCTGTGAAGTTTTCCCATTCTGTTCTGATCCTGCACATCTGACAGTGTTTGTCTTTTATTTTCTAGTTTATTTCTGGTAATATTTTTCCATAAAGAATATTCTTAGACTTAAGTCATTGTTCAAGCCTTAGCATCACAACTGTCTTCTTTTGCTGTGTTTCATTGTGATTTATCAACTGTCTTCCTTTTTCCAAAAAATAAATCATTTTGTTTTATATTTGACACAATCCTAGTATTTGGCATTATTTCATTGTGCTGGGGTTGCCCTTATGTTAAGGTATCTTACTTTCTCTCAATTTTCTCTTTTCTTGAATTTCTAATCAGATCTTCTTTCAACTTGCTTGGCTTATATTCTTGTTTTGCAATATTTTTTGTCGTATTCCATTTTTGAAGTTCAGATAACCATTGCAGTCAGCTTAGGACATATTCTCACAATTTTCCTTTGACCTTTTTATTAGAATACCACATAATTCATAAGACAGCCATTCTGATTGCTGGCACATTTCCCTTCTCTTCCCTTTGATCTACAAAATTACTGTTCTGCAAGCTGACCTGTCAAGCAATTCCTTATAAATAAAATGTGCCTTTCGAAAACAGGTTACGGCACGGATCAGAGGGCTGAAGATGTCAGCCTTTCCCAGTGGTAGTGTTCCCAGTCTGGGTTTTCTCTGGAACTGGGGCTGGAGGAGGCAACAGCTATGCAGATGTGCAGCAGCAGGAACCCTTTGACTGACTGGGCAGTGTTTTCCACACCACTTTAAGAAGTTTGTCCGCTGTTAACGAGAGGCATCTATTGTTAACAAGAGGCATCTATTCGTCTGGAAGCCCCCACTTCTGGTGAGCTGTTGCTCAGCTTCTGCAGGAGTGCTGCGTGGTCCTTTGACGCCTGCGGGCACGCCACACAGCCGCATGTGCCCCAGTGTGTGTGTCTGGTGGTGGTGGTGTCCTTTCCTTTTGCAATTGCTTGTTCTGACTCGCTTCTAGGAAAAAATGGAACTAGTACAGCCACTGCTTCTACTTCTCTGCCAGATCCCTTCTCATGCTAAGATGATTAGGTTTATTTGCTTCTGCTTTGCATGCTCAGAATGAAATTAGGCAAGTTATTTCGGTGACAAATGTCAGGATAAATCCTATACTGCCTGTACTTTTTTGAATGCAGTTACTAATGGAGCCACTGTTTGATTTACACAATAACAGGATTACTTAGGATGCCTCTTCAGAATGGAGTATTGCCCCAAATTTTTACAGAGTGAGCAGAAAGAAAATATTTATTGATACATCAAAATAAAAAAGATCTGGTATTTAGAATCTATAGGGGTGTAACAAAAGGCTACTACCAATAAAAAAAAAAAAAAAAAAAAAAAAAAAAAAAGAGAGAGAGAATTATGTTAAGGATTGACTAGTTTACCGATTCTAGAACCTTTACTTTTGTCCTTATTTTAATTTTTCCTGTTTTGATTTGGAAGATTAATGCAATTTTTATGTATTTATTATTTTTTTTTAATAAAAGAGAGGATTAACCTGTATATATAGGTTGCACAGCACTTTTCTTTTTCCTGACTGAGTCTGATGTGCTGTTGAAGCTTCTGATGGACTCTGTCTAATAAAACTGATTTTCATTTCCAGTGAGGGATTCTCAGCACCTCCCAGAACTGGATGAGAACAAGGCTGAACAGCTTGGCAGGGAGCAAAGAGGAATGCATGCCATCTGCCAGGTAGCTTTCCCTGCAATCTGCCTTCAGAAGCAGTATAAGCAGCACCACAACACGGATGGCCACCTGATGCATGTTGTTGTACACTGAAATGACAAGGCTTGAAAAAAAAAATGTGTTAATTGAACCGAGACACACAGGAAAAAAAAAAAAAAAAAAAAAGCCTTGTAACAGCATCCTGAGGGAAACTGGAGAAAGAACATGCATTTTGCTATTTGTAGTCAGTCTGGTACTGTCAAGTGTAAATCTTCACGAGCATGGGGAGACACAGCAAAGGCAAAAACGATAAGGACTGGGTGGTAGAAGTTAAGCCTCTAGCAACAATTGTTCTAACTCATGGGTGACTGACTGAGGGCTGCTTTCAACTATTATGAACATTTGTTTTCAGAGAATGACTCAGTATCTAGCTTTAAGTCATAATGGATTGGTCTTCCCTCTGCTGCTCAAGGGTTTAAGAGCTACCTGGGAAGCTGCCAGCCCACTTGATGCCTGCAGCAACTTGCTCAGCCGCTGACTAATGTGTAATCTTTGCATATACATTTTCACAGGTATTAGTTCAAGTGACTGTCACACAGGCGGCAGAGCTGCTGAATGGCAGCTGAGCATTATATTTATCTCTCTAGACTACTTTGATGCATGGGACCACGTTTAGGGCTTCACAGAGATGCCCTATGCTGAGGTGATTTGTGTATGATATTTTTTTCCAGTCAAATATAGAAGTTGTTCTTGAAAAGCTGAGGTAGTCCTCTAGGAAACAGGGAGAAATACGTGATACAGCAGGTCAGCCTGCAGATCATCTGCCAAGAGTGAAGACTGGCTTTAATTTACGCTTCCAGTGGTGTCAGGTCTGAAAGTCTATTAACATTCAGAAAACGAAATGAGTTGTGGACAGCTGCCAAAGAGGAGGCCTATGATTCAACCGGAGGATTGCATGCCCTGGTTTGCATCTGTGTTGGAAGGAAGTCATGACAGCTAAAGTGCTGCAGTATGGAGCCATGCATACTGAACGTAAAAGTGAGTGGGTTCAGCATCTGCTATGCAAGCAGCAAAACGAGAGTCCCTGATCCCTCAGCAAAATGGGTGGGCAGGTAACCCACCTGCAGGGTGGGAAACCTCTCACCCACCCAGGCTTATGAAGCAGATTTTATACATCATTTAAATACATAAGAAACTTGATTTTAGTTACTTCCTGTCAGAGATAAGGGATCACAAGGAAGATTTTTGAAATGAATCATCTCTTTTTAAATGCAGATATCTGAGCACACCTCTAGGAAGCATCCTTCCTGATGTGAAGGCTACTTTTCCCGACTCAGCCAAACGTGCATAGTTTGCCTTTGTAAACTCCCTTGACCAGTGTTGGTATTTCAGCAGAAACAAGCCCTTTGTACACCTCTGAGACCAGAACCTACCCTATGCTCTCTCACGCCCTGCAAGGCAACTTGTTACCCTTCCTGCTTGCTCAGTGAGCGTGTTCCCAGATTCCAGAGCCATTCGATCATGCGGTGGTGCCCACGTCTCCAGCCACAAACCCACGCTGATGGAGCAACGATGGGAAAGAGTTCTTCCTGCACAAAGAGCCCGCCTGATGAAAGGGCTCCCGTCTTCGTTCAGGAGGCCTGTGGCTTCTAATCAGATGAAATAGAACAATTGTGAGAGACCTCTCAACCCCACTGTTGTCTTTGGTGAACACCTGCAGTAACAAACCCGCTAGAGCAGACCGAGAGCAGGCAACCATTCAGCCACAGACGGTGACCCTAAAAGCAGACACTGGAAAACCTGCTGCCTGTCCAGGGCCTCTCACAGGGCCTCTGCAGGGATGCCCTCCCTCTGTGAGACATGGCAGTGAGGTTATCTGTGGACCTAAAGAAAGAGCAAAAGAGTAATGCTTTGATTCAACCGGTGGTCAGTGTGATAATGAATCTCTCCTGGTGCTCTAGGTATTCCCCCGCAACACGAAGGGCACTGTCCTGGCAGTCAATGGCATGGCTTATTTTTCTGATTTGTTAATTGCCCCTTTAACCAAAAAACAAACAAACAATCAATCAAACAAATAAATAAATCTTTCTATTTTGGGAACATACTTCATGATAGTAATCGCCAAAAGAATGACAGCCTGCAGAGCAACTGTCTTTGCCACACTCTTTCAAAGAATTTCCCTTACTGTGAACCACTCGGCATTTATTAACCCTCTCCTGTATCAAAGACCAATTACCTCCTTAATGACCTTTTCTCATCCTTACCCTTTAGCCAAGTGCAAGAACATAAATGTATCCACCCAGCTTTATATAAACCCTACAGAAGTAGATGTCCAAAATTAATAAGTCATATATTATGTAAAAAATAGCAAAGATACTACGTTTTCATCTTCTCCACTGAGATCAATGCTTGCTGACAGAAGGACATGCTGGGGCTGGCTGAGTTACAATTTTATGTGCTCAGCTCTTAGCTGAAGTATTAGAGTATTTTCTACCTTTCCATGTAATATAACCGCTGATTTCATTCCAGGGCTGCAGTGAGTAAAACCAGAACCGAATTTTTAGATAACTTTCAAAGACAGTGATACAACAGTAATATGACAAATACTGAATACAGTCAAAAATGCCATAAATAGTATCGTTATTGAATGTTAGATAGTTTTAACAATTTAGTAAATACTGTAGTGTTTACTGTATGTGACTTTTTAGGGATTATTTGCATTGCTCCTTCTTTCTAGCCCATTATTAAAGCCATCTGCTAACTGTAAAATCTGAATTAGTTTGCATAAGGAGATGAGCTACAACTTTAAGACAGCAATTGGGTATATCTGCTTTTGCTAGACATCAGTACAGAAAGGATTTTGCTTTCAGTAACCCTGCTTAACAGCTTGTAACTTGCCACAGCATCACTGCAGAAATAAATCACCTGCTAGCAAAGGAAACACTGGACATTGTATAAGGTTTCTCTTCCATTCTTGCTGTTAACTTTGTCTTGTTTTAGGTAAATGAATCATAATGTCTTCCTTTTGAAATCTTTGTGCTTCATATAATACATGCTCCAGTTGTAGTTCTTACACTTTGGCCAAATCAAGCCCATAAAATGGCTAATTAATTCTGTGCTCTGATACCTATCTTCCCTACCACCTGTGAAATTGAATATTTATTGTTGTCAGTGCCTAAGAAATGAGAAGCTTTGGAGTTAACAAAGAGAAAACGACACACAGGACTTTTAATGACTCTTCATGTATTTATGTGCTGCAGATCACGATACATAGTAAGAGCCCATTATAACTGGCTTTGCTAAATTTTCAGACAGAGATCAGATAGTCTCAATCCTTCTGCCAAGGAATGAGGGAGGAAAGCATTGCACACTCCTCCCTGCATACCTGCCTGAAGGCCAAGGACACAGCAACCTTGATAGTGTTACGCTGATAGCTCATTTGAAAAAGCCAGCAATGGAGCTTTTGAAAACAGACCCTAATTTTAAGACGTTAGTGGAATGTTTTGAAGAGAGAAAGTAGCCTTCCCTAACTCTCTCCCTCCCTCATTTGGATTTTGTCTCTGACTCAGCTGACAGTTATGCTTTTGTATGAAAGCCAGGGGAACAGACCAGCTGAAGTGGGAAACTGGAACTCTGTGTCCACGTATCAGGGCAATTTGCTGCAGCACTACGCTCATAAGATTCACTTTTTTAAAGCAAATATGAATGGCAGAAAAGATCTGCATCATGAACCTGAGATCAGGCTGTATATTCTGTACCTGTACCAGAGGCTCCAGGGGACAAGACTGGGACAGCTTGTACTCAGCCTGTTTTCATGAACAAACAACCTCACGGGTGATACAGGTTACAGCAACCAGAACAAAGGCAATTGTGGTCAAACACAAATTTTGTTAATGCAGTTCTTATTTCACAGAGACCTCTTGCTAAACACTGAAAATAAAATCTTGCTGCTCTGCAGTACGTTGGTGTGATGGAACTGCTATACTCTTATGAAATAACCTGACAAAGTTGCATAGGAAATGGCTTTTACTTAAGACACATAGAAAAATACCACACATAAGAATTTTAGAAAGCCACAGGAGATGTAGTTGCCAAGTTTTTAAGTTTTAAGTCTGACTTATCCCAGTACAATTCATGAGAAACAGTTTTGTCATATTTAAAAATTGTTTCTTTGTTCATATAATTCAAAAGCTAAACCCTTACCTTACTGAATCCTTCCAGTGTCTTTGAGATGTTTAAAAACATTGGAAGCAAAGATGCTTAAATGATTAGCCTACACCGTGGATGTAGCCTTCAGCAATTTGTAAGAGCTGGACATTCTTCATTCACAACAAAAGAAATGTCTTTTCTGTCATATCAGAATAAATATATGTAATCTTTTTATCTGAAATAGTCATGAATGATTCTCTCCCTGTAGGGTTTATGGTTTTTAGTCTATTAAATCAAGAGGCAAGAACAAAGCATTTACCATTATGTTTACTTAAAACTGTCACTTGGCTTCAAACCTGTCTCTGATGCATGTTGAATTGGATATAACAAGATGTAACCACAAAGAAAACACATCTTACATATTCATCACTGCTTCAGTCGTCAAAGTCATACTCAGTAACTCTTGAATTTAATACTCAGCTCCTGGCCTCAAGTTAATAACAATAAACTCCCCCTCTAATTTTGAAATAATGGAAGGCTCTCCTTTATCTACTGATTAGTAAGAAATAAGGAAGAGACTTTGATGTCCTCCCCTTGGAATTGTTGTAATATTTTAGCTTAAGCCTCCTGACCTGATTTGTACGGTTTCAGGTCATGAAGGATTAAAATTTTCTCATAACTGAAAACCAGTTCTCTGCTGCTAGCTCCTTTTGAGATTCTTCTCTTATCTCCAAGGTCAGGTAAAGACATCAAGGGAATGGAAATATGCTCTGTCTATGAGATTGCTCAACAGGACCTTGTAGTGGTCTCCCACATAAAAACTTCATTTATATCTTCTTAATGTAAGCAATGTGTGCTCAGGCTCAGACAAAAATAGCAAAGTAACAGCCTCCAGCAGCTTTTAAATTGGTTGTACTTATCTAATTTTCAAGTTGTTTCAAACATCTTTCATTGCTTTGGTTAATTTTAACAACTGTTTTCACAAGATGCCATTGCTCCAGAGCAGCTTTCTCTCCCTGCTATGTGCAGTTCAGATTTTCATGCCCAGTGAGTTATTTGCAAGGTCCACTTCCTGTTTTCCTTCAGAAATTAAGGAGGATTTCCTATACAGATTAATCTTTGTCACTGCTTTGTTCTCATTACACTCACAGTTAAGGGAACATTTCCTTTCCCCAGATGATACAGGCATGTAAATAAGCTCTTTATGTGCCTGTGCATCACAGACTGGCATCCCTCAGCTAGCTCCTAAGGAGGTTATGCTGTGCATTCTGCCCCTTTTGTGCTGTGCTGTGTTGTTTTGTGGGTTTTGTGTGTGTGTGTGTGTGGTGGTGGGTTTTTTTCTTCATTAGTGACCATTCATCTTCATGTCACAGACAAAGAAAAAAATGCTCTGAAATAGTGCTCTAAGAGATCATTTTGGAACATGAAGTTATTGTTTCTGTTACGTTTAAAATACATATATATAAACCCAGTATGTTATTTCCTCCAACTGTTAAGAGAAATCGGTGGAAACAGCTGCGCAGATTTTGGTGGGGTTTGTCTTCTATCATCTTGCTCCCTGAAATAGCTCAGCAACGACCTCGTCCTTACCACTCAGAAGCACCCCCGCGTGGACAAGCTCTGTGGTGGTGCCTCACTCGTTTTTCCGAATCACCCAGAACAGAGGCTCTCTGCAAGCCCCAACGCGGCATCCTCCAAAACATGGGGAGAATCTTTGTCAGAGAAAAAAAAATATTGAAACATAATGAATCTCTGAGCACACGTGCTTCTTTTTTTCAGGCTGTTGCTGAGACTCAAAGGGTTTATAAATTCGTGTAACTACCTTGATTGTGCAGCACGACTGAATTACAAACAGGCATATGAATACAAGATGTTTTCTTGCAAACATCGCATTTATGTGTTAAACAGAAAAATCATAGCAGAAGGCCTTGAAAGACACACAGATTTCAAAATTCCCTAGATAACAAAGAAAGTTCTTTGCAAAGCTATATTACCAAAATACAGGGGACTGTTTGGTAAAGGAAAATATTTGATATCAGGTCATAGCACATGCATTTTAATCGTGAGTACGATACAGAAACAGATTTCACATATCATTTACTCTTTTTCACACCTTTAAAGAGAGAAAGGACTGGAATGACAGCAAAAGCTGTAATGAAGTTACCTACAGTTTCTATCTTAAAGCTCTTTCTTCATTTTTCTATCAGTTTCTGAATCTTTCACACATAACTATAAAACTGCATTTGTTTCTATAATCAGTTTCTTTTGTAAGACTATTTATAGAGTGTGGAATGTATAAAAAAAAATGCTAAAAATATGGTTGAATTGCAAAAGTAAATTACTGATTTTGGTTTTTGTTTGTTTGTTTGTTTTTGGTTTTGACAGCCAGTAACAATGTTTAAAACTGACAGTGATCTTGCAGTGGAAAATATGGTCCCTAACTAGATAATGAATTCTAACAGAATCCTGTATTTTTTAGCTATACTTACCCTAACTTGGGATATTTGTAATTCCACATTTTTGTGTGCAGAGCAATAATCAGGGGATACTTACAGTTAAGCCAACTGTTTCTGAGGAAAAAAAAAAACAACAAACAAACAACAACTGACCTTGATACTGCCCGTCCCAGCGTACCAAAATATCTGAGCTGGCAGACAGTGAGTGAGGCGTCATGGGGAGTTGCCCTAGTTCAGAGGTGTGGAGGACAAACCAGCTTCTAGGGCACAGCAGATTCTACAAAGTGCAATGTTTTACACAAATCATCTCATTTGTCCATCAGAGTCAAGTATTATATGACTAGGAAAAAGTTAGGACACCTCTGCTGCTGGCAGGTAAATCAGAACCACAGGCTCCAGGAGAAAATTAATGAAGTAATGTTTGTGCTTAAGAAATGTGAATTAATAGTATGCTCTCTGTTCTGCACAAGGACCAACTTTATGTATCCCTCTTCCACTGTTTGTATTCTAATGTTACAGAACAAAATTAAACTGTGTTTCTCCACTGCTTTTTGGTGGTGGCAACTGGTTAATTGATTTATATTTTGAACAAAGTTGCAGAATTGATCTTGCCTGACTTTGAAGAGAAAGGAGACCAGTTTGCTTTCCAGTTTCCCATCCTGGTTCATAGCAGGACTACACAGTTTTATACCATCACAGCTGAGCACAGGCACCCTGCACTACAGCAAAGAGAATGTGGGAAGGGGAAGAACTGCTGCTGCTGCCAGGGTTTTGTCTTCTGCTTGTAATTCAACTGCTCATCTTAAACATGGATGGGTTGGAGCTTAGCTAACAAAATCATGAAGAGTGCAACCATGGCACATGAGAGCACTGATCATATCCCTAACTTCCCAAACCTTTTGTTTCTTTAGCTTAGTATAGATCATAGCATCCCAAACCATGTATCCCTGGAGGGTCTTCAAAACTCCGTGGGTCTCGCTGAGCCCTTAAATACACTTCCCATGATGGGAAGGTCCTCACAGTGCCCTGAGTAACATCACAAGAGCGCCTTACAGTAGTGCTCAGTGCCTTCTTCTCTAAGCCTCTTCGTATTTTCATCTCTGCCCAACATGATGTAAGGGCTATCAAAGCTTTGTCCACCTGTTTGCAAAACAGACAGCTCCCCTTTGTGAGAGCATTGTGTTGTGGATGCCAACAAAGCAACCATGCACACAGATAGTAAGGAGTAACTGATAGTGTCATTAACTGGGACTGGTTTGACTATGCTTTGATGATGTGCTGAATGCAATTAACCAGACCTTAGTTAGTTTAGGAGCTGGAGAGAGAGGCTCTACGCATCAGAAAGAGTGGTTAGCCATTGCAGTGGGTTGCCCAGAGAGGTGGTGGAGTCACCATCCCTAGCGGCGCTTAATGAAAGGTTGGACGTGGTGCTTAGCGACATGGTTTAGTGGGTGACATTGGTGGTAGGGGGAGGGTTGGACCAGATGATCTTGGAGGTCTTTTCCAACCTTAAAGCTTCTACAAATATTCAAAGGTTCCCATTTATTTTGAAAAGCCAAAACTTGATATTGTTTGAGACACCTGATAAAGTTCAACTATAATACAACAATTTAACCCAAATTATTTGTGGAGATAATGTATAATAGCTGTCCTCACACAGATCTGGTCTATGTTATTTATTATCTTCTAAGAGTACTCTGTTGTATAAGACATTATGAAAATATGTAATACAGTTTTTTTCCCTTTGCTGTGAAGGAACCGATAGTTGTTACCTTTTCCAGCACTTCTAATTGCAGAAAGTGTTCTAACATAATTAATTATTGATCACAATTAATATTTCCATAAGAACATAAGATGTAGGGGAACTGATTATTAATACACGTTGGATTAAATCTAATTGGTGAGTGTAACAAAGGCTACTCATACATGGGAGCTTTATGCATACTTAAGCTTATTCATTCATCCTTCATCCTCGGTGCTGGAAAAACACTTGGATCATTCAAGGATATTTAAATACCCTGGGATTTTCCAGGAAATCTTGGAGCATGGTATATAGGCAAAAGCAAGAGAGAGCACAGACAGCTGACTAATGCCAGTGCAAGGTGTGAAAAAAATACAGGGCAAGGGAATGGAAATCAGTTATCTGAGTCGTCAGCAGACCAAGATTCAAACATTCATTTTTAAATAAAAGCAACTGTTATTAAATAGGACCTTCATTTTAGGCAATTCACCAAGGTAAAACAGTCAGAAAAGATGTAAATGCTTCATATGGTAACCAGACTCCTGCTTGTAGTTGTTCCACTGTGTGAAGAAAAGAAAATCCTAAAATGAATCCTGATAAAGTCTTTGGTAATGAATGAAATGTCTTAGGAGATAACTTATTACAACTTATTCATAAAACCACCTGGTTTTCCCAATTTTGGTAGCAGACATAACAAACCTTTACAATACACAAGTATCATCTTGGAGTATCATCGCATAACATTTTAGTTGTTATGAGATGAAATTGCCATTTATCTGCTATTAATAAGACTGCGTCTGTTAGACGATGGTAGCAAATGCTGCCGGTAATAGAAATAGCTATTTCACAGATGTTCCAAAGATACCTGCTGGACTGCTCATGACACCGATAGAAGAAATGTGTTACCTTTTGAAAAAAAATCCAAATAAATAAATAAATAAATAAATAAATAGATGAAATCTTCTGTGATTCCCTGAGTTAAAAATCCCCAGGCTAAGCTAACAAGGGGTGTGCCAGTCACAGGCTCCCTCCACTGTCCAACCCTGAAACAGCTCTGCTGGTAACGCTTTGCAGTGAGCAGGTGGGACTCCCCAAAAAGCACGTGCATCCCCACCGGGGTGGCTGTTTTAACACTAAAGCAATGCATGCACTCCCACTTTTCCAGCAGTTGCTGGAAGCTCTAATATACACAGTGGTTGGTACAGTTTCTCTCAGAGGTATCTCTCCTTAAACAAGCCTATATTAAGTTTACACTATGATAAAATATTCTCTTTTACATGGAAAATGAATTAAGTAATTGAAATCCTTCTTCCTTACCTAGAAGGACATGCACTCCAGAAACAGTTGGTTCAGTGACAGGATGCGAGGAAGACTTCTGTGGGAGCAAATGCCTGAAACACAGCCGGGAACCACTGTCCCGCACAGATGCACTCCTGCAAAGGGTGAGACAGCAAAGCAACTTTTTGCATTAATAGTAGAACTGAGGAAGAGGAATTGTGCAGGAACTAAAGAAAGACACTGCTCAAATGCACTGGACAGGGCCAGGGTTATGGAGGCCTAAAGGGTAGAAGCAAGATGGTTTTAACTGTCAGCTGGAGGAGACATCGTATTTTTCAGAGCTGTGTTTTGAAAGATCTTAAAGATCTCCACGCTGCCTTGGTGACCATCGGAGCCCAGCTCCAATCTCTCCTTGCTTGAGCCAACTGGCGGTGAAGGCTGGGAAACGGGGCAGCAGGCAGCAGAGCAGGGCGTTAACCACGACGGCAGACCAAACCAACAGGCAGACCAGCGACAGAGCGGTGATGCTGCAACGCCACACATAAATCTAACAAATTGCTGACAAAATGCTGACCCCGCAAAGGTAAATAGGTTGTCCTTTAGGGAGAAGGCCTTACCACGTTCCCACATACATAGCTATGGCAGCAAGGGACCAGCTCTGCTCTGAGCTGAAACAAGAAGCCATTTCATGATGGGATGCCTCCCCACAGTGGGACCACAGGTGCCACACAAAGCTTCTCGTGCATAAAGGACTCCTTGGAAGACCCGACCCTCCTGGTGCAGAAGAAAGCCTCACCATGGGATGCTGGAGAGGTCAAAGCACCCAGGGGGAACAAGGCCGAGTGCAGTGTACATCCGCTTCTTCTGCCAGCAGGCCTGTGGGTGCTGAAACCAGCAGCTCTCTATAGAGGCACAGCCGTGCAGCCCCGCTGCGGGTATGAGGCTCCCGACCCACATCCCTGAGCCTCTGCCTCTGGGCTGAGGGGCTGCAGAAAGGGTGGGTGAGGTCCTGCTTCAGGTCTGCTCACAAGACCAGCCTGGCTTTCACCTGTGGAGGGTTCTGATCTTAGGCAGGAAGGAGCCATAAAAGACGTTCTGGGAAGCAAAGAGTTCACAGAGCCCTTGATCCCTTTGGCTTACTCATGATGGCTCCTACTGGTGTCTGCAGCTCTGAGGAAACGGGACAGGCAGTGGCAGTCAGATAGCTACCATGACTTCAAAACACAAGGACGAGTGGGTCTCTTTGTGGCTTAACTGGACTTCTGCTCAAATCAGTAAGGCCCGCTGATTTAATTCCTATGCTAGACTCAGAACGCCAGCCAAAACTGCCCTCCCTGCTCTAGATCTCTGCGAAACCTGAATCTGCTCTCAGGATGTTACACAGGACCTTTATGTGAAAGCTGAAAGGGAACGAGGACAAGACAAAGGTGGGAGCTGGTGGAATGTCTCCCAACAGCATTGCACAGTGGGCAGTGCATCAAGGGCAGGGGGAGAGCACAGCCTCCATCAGGCCTCCCAGAGAGGGAGGATGAGACCCTGCAGGAAGAGTTATGCATGGGTATAAAGATGCAGGAAGGTGACAGCTCAGCTTGCTGTGAAATCAGAGAGGAGCCGTGGGGAAGCTGCAGAGGAGACGGATATGGCTGGAGGAGCAGAAGAAAGACGATCCTGCCACAGACCATCCCTGGCCTGGGGAGGCAGAAGGTGAGACAGAGCAAAAGCTCCAGTGATTTCAGCTGGACTGGAAACACTTCAGTTTGAAGTGAAACCTCTCACATGAGCAGAGAATGGAAACCACTCCACTCTACAATAGATGGCAAACTTGCATCTAGTCATAGTTTTTGACTGAACATGGGAGGACAACAGGAGACCATCACATAAAACAACACCCTTGCTGAATTGCAGGCACATTTGGTTTGCGATAGCCACTTTTTGCTGTCTCTTTTGGTTCTGGAGCTTGCTGTAGGGGATTGTTACCATGCTAGTTGCACCCTGTTTTACATTTTTCAAGCAGTGCCCCAGCTGAGGGAAGACGAAAAATCCTCCCTGTAGCCATCCGCAGCGCTGACGCTGCTCTGCTCCTGTCCCTGCTGCCACATTCCTGTTTGGGCTCCGCTCAAAAATCCATTAAGGAGGTCTCCAGATCTGAGCAGAATTGGATCAAAGAAATATAAGCCACACAGATTTTCAAGCTAAAAAGACCTTGTATTTGGGGTTGTGCAGGGAAGGTGTACTCCAACACCGAAATGCCCCTTTCAAAATATTAATTAGTCTTCACGAAATAGAATGGGAAGTTCACTGTATTAATTCTTTCCCAGCTCACAGTTCTGAGCTGCCACTGAGGAAGGTTGGCTGCAAAACCATTTTCTCATTTTCTTTTTGTTCCTTTTCCCAGTGCCAGGTTGACTAATGTCCCCCAGCACGAGCCACCCTTGCTTTCCTCACACAGCACTAATTCCAAAATAGACCACTTCCTTCACAACCATCCTTTGTCCATACACATAAGGCTACCTCCATCTGCTGTCCATCCAGCTGAGAAAACTTCAGTGTATCCAACAGTCTCCAGTATGAGTGTGAAAAACTTACGCTGTGCTCCTAGCAAGAGGATATGGTACCATTGTCCCTTTAGATCATGCAGCAAAGCATTGCTTTTTCTGCTTCCCAAAGATTCTTTTCCTTGCCCTCTCCATTCAAAAGACTCTAAGACTAATTTAAGTCTAAGCCTAATCTAAAACTCTAAATCTAACTCTAATCCCAAGTGTCTCTTTCCAGATTAAACACCCTAGGCAGCTCTCAGGTGTTGTTTGCTGTAGATGTTTCCGCTTTGCATAGAAGGCATACACACTTCCTTATTGCATTGCAGCAACCAGCACGATACGTGCACTATTGCACAATGGGTTCAGCCAGCTCAGATTCCTCCAGAGAACTTTGGCTTCCAGCGCTAGGTCAGCTCTGCCTCCTATGCCACATACAGCCTTTCTCCCCGTTCATTCCAGTGCTCCTGCTCTGCTGATGCTGGCAGGCTGCGTGACTAGAAGCACTCACCTGGCCCAGCCACACTTCTCCCTCTTACCTGGGCAAATGCAGAGGGGCTGAGGAATTGGTGCTGCCCAACAGGGGGTGAGCTGACCCTCCCTCCATCTCTCTGCACCCCAGGTTGTCATGCCTCGTTAGAGAGGAACCCATCTTCAAAGGTGAAGCAAGCTTAATGATAAATGTGAATTTTCTGTCTTATTACCAGAATTCAGCAAAGATGGACACTTCACAATGCAGGCAATGTTAGATGAGTGTGGGCTTGAAAAACTTGAAAACCATTGGATCATGAAGCGCATTAGGAAATAAATCCTAAGTCTTGCAAGCTTCTCAGTATGCTTGGGAGAGCTAGATGCCTTAAATTCTGGGCAGTTCTGCTAGTGACACTGCATAAACACCTAAAGAGATTGGTACATTGGGCTCTGCAGATGCTCTTGCGCCCCGCTGATGAGGATGTGTTCACTTGTCCATTTCGAGAGCGAGGCCATCCATGCTTTCACTGCTGAGCTCCCGTCCTGAGCAACCAACGGGGAGGAAGGGATGTGGCTGTCTGCACAGGTCTGGCAGCTTCAGCCTCCTGGTGTCACCTGCAGGTGTTGTGGGAGGCATCGCCTTGCCCGTGGCAGAGGATGGGGCGTGCGGTTGTGTGCCCGTGTGCATGCAGGTGTGTGGAACCTAACCCAGAGGCACCAGAACTGGTGGAGGCAATAAACCAAGGAAAGCAAAATAAATATAAATACTGAGATGGCCACTTAGCAGAGGTATGGTACACTGCAAAACCGACCACAGTGCTCCCACTTCTATGCCAGCACAGGAATCTCTGCGTGGAACTTATATCATAGAAATACAACAGCAGGGGAACACTTGGTCCCCCCACCCATTTTATGGGACATGCACACAAGGAACCATCTGGAAGGAAGCCCGCTTCCAACGCGCTGCACGGTTCCAAAGGTGTAGAGGAAATGAAAACACCTGCAACCTAGCACACGTATTCTCAAGAAGGAATGCGTTTAATCAAGACAAACACCTTCTAGACTTCATCAGACTGAGTCATTTCTTCTCTAACAGTCTCACATTTTATTCTTACGTATTATATTTCATCAAAAAGGATTAGTACTTAAAAACAGCATTGTCATGATACACGAAAGGCCAAAGTTCTGTTGGGAAGGCTTTCCCCTCAAAGTTTAGAGTTAAACTGTGTCAGCATCTTCTCCAGCTTTATTGCTAGGGCCATGTTACCTTTGATCTTTAACTTTCCTGACATGAAGGCCATGGTTGGCTTTAGTTTACCTGAAAAGAAGACACAGAATTATCAGGAAAAGAATTGGAGACAGACCGTGCAGACAAAACCTTGGTAGCCTAAAGCAGCATTTGGTGGTTACTACGCTACCCAACTCTTGGAAAAGCAGCACACATTTAGGAAAAACAGATGAGAGATGTGCAGAAAAGAAGTTCAATAGATTGACTGGATGCTTTCCAAAACTGTGGATGCTTTCTGAAGCTACACGCCCTGTGAAATCTCTACTAGCTACTTAACAGAGCAGCATCAACTTCTGTGCTCGTTTTGTTCACAGGTGTTAGAGTCCAGAAAAGCCCAAGGAATTCTATCCTACTTGCACCTGAGCCACTAGAAGCTTAATGCTCATCCAGTTCCAGGACCACAAAGAGATGAGCCAGTCGACTAGGCTACCAGCTGAATAAAATGTTCAGAATAAAACATCCTGGGCACGAGGCACCGCTGCCCTTCTGGTGAATGCCTCTGTCACTCACCGGTGAACATTTTCACAAAGTCGCCACTTGACATGCTCATAACCACGTCGGCTGTCACAGGAGGCTTCCCAGAGCCAGCGCTCCCGTCATTGGTTTTCAGGTCGATGTACCAAGTGCCTCCTTCATCACCTGAGCACAACAGGGAGAACGAGTGGCAGCTGGCAGGCTGCCTTTGGCTAGGGATGAGAGCGTGTGGAAGTTTTACAAGAGCTGGTCTTTCTTACCAGTTAATTCAAACTGGAAGACACCCTGCGTAGATCTCACAAATTCTTTACTGATTGCTCCCTGAATAACTCTGAATGTTTCTGCAACAGGACCTGAAGCAGATTCTGTATGGACTTTAGCTCCACCTGGAGCTTCATGCTTGGATCCACTTGATTTCTTCTCCTCCTTGAATGCCTGGGACGCACCTACAAGAAATATATTATTTCTTGCTGAAAGATGCACAAAACTCTTAAACAGCATGTCTTAACATGTGGAGAGAACTCTGAAAAGTTTACATGCAACACTGTTGACCATAGGCAGTTTTCTGGGACTTACACTTGTCAGCTGGGATAGTACCACTGAAATAACAAAATCTTCAATACTGATAAAGTTTTCAGCACCTGCCAACTGAAACTGGTATACAGCACTAAGGGTAATTCTGTAATACATTATTAACTTCTTACTGTGTCAAAAGAAAAGTAAAAATGAAACCACAATAACAATTTAATTCTGACTGTTCACAGTTCATTCTTATTGTTTAACCAGCACTTTTTTTCTATGTACTCAATATTCTCCTGACAGCACAGACAAAAAACCCATCAGTGTCTTTAGTAACATAAACTTCATGCTGAAATGCTTGCACGTTATGTATATTTCTAAGAACACAAATAGTTTCAGTAATTCTTCTGCAAAAGCTTCTCAGCTATTGGTCAATTCACTAATTTAACTGGCATTTTACCATACTGCAGTGAATATGCCCTTTTAAAAATTAAGAAAAGCATTTGCAATTCACAAGGCTTATCATGTTGAATGCCCTCAAATATGTTGTAGAAAGTTGGTTAGGTATCTTAAGTATCACAAAATAATTAGGACTATTTTGTGAATTGTTACTAAATAACCTTGGTTATACAGTCTAGGGAGTTAACCATGTTTGTCTCTGGTAGAAAAGTCCTGGAGCATATGCACAAATTGCTTTTTTCATGGGAGAGGGACTCTGCTCAAACTTATCATCCTTCTTCCCTTCTATCTGTTTTGGCACCACCATGAAAACTATTCAGTATTCTTACTTGCCCACCAACCTGACACACTACGATTCTGAAAAAGCGAAACTGATGCTGTTATGAAAAAGATTTCTCCGTTTCACCTCATGGACATTCACATCACACATGACTGGAAATTTCATCTAAGAAGCAGTGGAGGCTCTATATCAACTCCTTTCTTACAAATTTAGCAAGACAGATAAAACACTTCTGCAAAATGTATTGTTTGCTATTGACTTTTTCTCCGGCAGTATTTACCTGTGACCTTCATACTACACAATTCAGATGGTTAAGAGAGGATTCTTCAAAATAAAGCAATAGTTATGAACCATATAAGTTACAGAGGTGTGACAGTCCATAAATCATACACCCCAAATGCAAAAGGAGTTTTGCCAAATAGCTTGTAGCCCAAATGCTTTGGAGAAAAGAAAGTAACCTGAAACACAGAAGGCATTCATTATCACTTGGAATTATCAACTTGTACATGAGGAGTTTCCCTACCATGGCTTTCTGGTTTCATGGCTGTCACGTCAATTTCAGCATCCAAGAAGAAGTCAGGCATAAGGGGGTGACCTAGAGGGAAGTTAAAAAATAACAGTAAGTTATCACTATTATCAGGTGAAGGTGAACAGCACAAATAGAAATCCACTTTGTATGAAACTACACCACGGTTTATATGTAAAATAAACTGCAGTCTGGAGGAAAGACATATCATGAAATAGCATGTTTAGGTTCTGGTTCATTTAAAATCAGACCTAGAGGCCTCTTAGAGATGCAATGAGAAACATTCGAAGATGATACACTATCTCACTATTTGGTAAACGGTTATATGCACCTATAGCGCAGGTGCATTTTAGTTTTGTCAATGGATTTCTTTGCTTCAATGGACATGTATGATTAGAGCCTTGGTGAACTAGTATGTGCTTTCCAGAAAGGCAAGTTACAGAAGTTGAGCCGTGTGACTTTTTACAGACTCACGTTAAGAGGCCCTAGACACAAAACATATTCATATTCCTCATATGGCCCTCCTTCCTTCCTCAACTTACCTCTCATTTTTAAAGATCTCTTTTACCTGGTGCAATTGCGTAGACATCAAAATCCTTAATTCCTTCTTCTCTCAGCAGAACTTCATCAATAATGAAGTTTCCGGTGAAACTTTTTGGTTTTGTTAAAATGCAATATGCAGCATCTGCAAGGATGTCTGTTTTTCTGCACTGTTTTTCTATTCCAGATCCTCCCAACATATCCATAGCAGCTGTGTGTATAGCTGGAAAGTTTGGAAGATAAGAAAATAATGGTTTAACATTGACTACATGAAATTCCTATCTCTCTGGCAAGCACATGAATTATTTTCCTTTCACATGAAAGGAAATCTTACAAAGACGAAACCAGGAAATACTACCAACAGACAAATAATTCTCTACTAGCAGCAGTAAAAATAGAAAGCTTTTAAAGAAAGAAAAAGAGGAAGAATGAGAAGGACTCCTTATGACATTCATCATGTCTCTCAAACCTTCTATCAATGCTGCCCACATGGACTTTTGCTCTTCCAAGTTGACGCATGTACCTCATTTTGCTTTCATCCTCTTCCACAAAGAGGCTGCTCAGTTGTAGCTTTTGGCATTTGCCATGTTATTAGTCTTCCCTTAAACAGTTCTGCCTCATGTCTTCTTTGCAGCTTCTCTTCAAGACTCAACTCTCTGCCCTGCTCTTTTCTAAGTTCCAGGACAGATTTCAGATCATCTCCCACACTTGGGGATGACAGATCCTGGAGGCGGAAGGATAAACCTGATTTTAATTTTTTTTTTCTTCCTTCAGATGTTTCCATTCCATAGAACGTAACAGCAGCTTTGATGCAGAAATGATTCAAACATTACTTAAAAGGAAAGAGTAGGCACTGTACACACCTGTGTGAGACAGATCATCAAATGGGAGCCATGCAAAAGAACAACAGTGTTCGATGCTGGTCACAGGAGTTCCTGTCAAAGTGTATTCTGGTAAAGTTCAAGAGGTGGATGGTTTTGTCCACTCGCTTCCAAGCTTATTGTACTCCTCTGTGGTGAGCACTAGCCTCTAGATTTCATTTACATTTGATCATCCTCAGCTCCTTTTTTTTCAAATCAAGTGAAATGCTATAAATAGTCAGCTAGAGATAAATGGCAAATAGTTACACTGTACATACACCTAGGTCTTTTTCTCCTTTCTAAGGACAGTAAATAATCTTCAGGCCTTTCTTCAGTCTTCTGAAATGTAACCTACCCTGCAAGATTTCTTTTAATTTTTTAATTTTCTTTTTTTAATAACTACCAACAGTTCAGATGTTATTACCATCAAATACACTGATGAAGTTTATTAGGTCCTTTTGACATAAGTATATTCCACTGCTCTGAGGATTCATTAACCTCTTCACTTTTCCTGGCCCATGCGCCTCCTACCTTCTTAGTGCCAAATGTTACCCTTCTAAATATTAGCCTATGAGCACAGATTGATGAACATCTACTGCCTCACATTCTGGCTGCACATTTCATACAAAGTGCTGCTGGAGAAAATAATTCATGCCAAATCTCTTTGTTTGGATGAGATACTTTGGATTAATTCCTTCATCGTCCTTAACTGTCGTAAACAATTTTCTATGCTTACTCAGTCAGTGACCAAAAAACATAATATACCATGTCCATGTATTAAAAAAAAAAAAAAAAAAAAAAAGTTGCATGGCCCTATTCCAGATGACAAAGACAGATCCTGGGAAATCTCCGTTGAAACTTCTGTGAGGTTTCCTTGGACCACTCCAGAAGCAAGCGAGTGCATGTTTCTAACTCCTTCGGAAATAACAAATAAAACGGAGACTCAAAACCTGAAAGGCAATCTTTCACTTCACTGCCAAGAGGCAATCCAGACCATGAAGTTATGTGTGCACTTGCCTTCAGTATACCAAAGATGAACAGCTTATCCTCTTCAAAATGCACAGCACGCCTTAAAGACCTGCTCACTAGAATTGAACAGTATCAGCACTTCTCTTTCTTATGTCACAACACTGATGCCAAACGCAAAGCTGTTCGTTCTGCTGCAGACACTGGTGGGATGGGAACACTCCCAGAATTTCATATGGATAACCCAGCAGGTACAAGTTTTGCCAGAGAATACAAAGATACTATCACCAAACTCCAAAACTTACAACTCCTTGCATTGCACCCAACACTCCCAAACCTCATGGACAGGGCAAAAAAACAGAAAACACAATGTTCCTGGGGCAGCCATATATCTATCTAAGAAAAGCTTGTAAATAAGAATTTTCATTTTTAGCCAAAATGTTGCGAACAAAAGACCAAAACAATTACAAATACCAGTAAAAAAAAATAATAATAATCAAGATCTTAAGATTGACTACATCTTCTTATTCAATTGACTACATCTTCTTATTCTGCCTAGTGGATCTTAAGTAATTCAATGACACAAGGAATTAGCGTCTATAGATAAAATGATCACTTATTATAAACAACTAACATGTTCTCTTTGCTTGTCCAACCCTGAATAACTGAGCACATTCATTAAAAGAATTAAAATAGATGATTGAACAGAAAAGTGTCAGGATTTTATACTGTGTGCAGCATTTTATATTAAAATTAAATACTTTTCACACAAGAGAATTCTAGCATGAATATTTATGCAGTTTTGGTATTGATGTAACTATCATTCAGGAAGTAATCCCTTAATAAAATATTTCTAAGAGTAAAACTCAGTACAAGCAGAGTTCATAAGGTATCAATGTACTAGGAGAATTTACAATGCAAGTATCCAGACCAGTGAAAGGTGAACTGATCTGACAGACATACCAACCTAAGCATTAAAGCAAAGAAACTGAGTTGACTTTGACTGAAATCACCAAGTTTTGCTCATACTCCTCACTTCAGGGGGAGCAAACCAGAGAGTTCCCACACTCAAAGTTGTAACAGGCCTGCAACTCCCAATAGGAAAATGCTGAAAAGTGCCTGGGTTACAAACACTGCTTACAACTGGAGCACTAGCCCCAGAAGAGGCTATTGCTTCTTATTTTTATTTCCTCTTCGTTCATTCCTTCCTGCCCCTCTCCCTGTCTCACTGCTTAATCCTGCGTTAAGGTAATCAGCTTTGCTTTTGTAATGTATCATCATAATGACTCGGGTCACACCATCAAAAGGGCAAGATTACTCTCTCTCTCATTTTAATGACATCCGTCCCATTTCTGCGTATAGATGTATTTGGGAGGAAGGGGCAGGCCTCCTTCTCCAACAGCAGACTAAATCCTGAAACACAGCCCTGATCCTCACTGATCTACAGACAACAAACTGGAGCTAACACAATCTAGCAACACCAATCTGGTTTTCTACCTTAAAGCTCTAATGTCCTGTGACTTGCAAGAAGGTTTTGTGAGCAACTATTTGCTGGCCCACTGTGCCAAAACTTCTACAAGGTGGTATTTTTTTTTAATTATCTCTACAAAGGTATGTCTATTGCCAGTTTCACCTACTTCCTGGCAATCTAACCAGCAGGGAATTCTAGGTGGTAATGCAAATGAAAGCATGCTAGTACTTTTGTGATTCTGTCCAAACCAGAACTCTGGAAATACGAAAAGGAGTGCAGTCAGGCCAAGTGGAAGGGCTGAATGGGTTGCAATTAGGCTGAAAACAAGTTAGCATCAAAGAAGCAGTGGTCTAGTGAGAGCTAGGAATGAAAACCAACATCTGTGCAGGCTGAACAAAGAATATGCAAAAGAATTGTCTGGTGTCCCAAATCACTTCCAGAAGAAGTATATTTAAACCTAAATAAACCAAGCTGTATAAGACAAAATTAAAAAAATATATATCATTAAAAAATCACCTGTTTTGGGCCACAAAGCATTGACAGCAACTTCTCCTCTAAATTCTTCTGCCATTCCCAAGACGCACATGGACATTCCATATTTAGAAATGGTATAAGCTACAACAAGAAATATATAAACATCCTGTATTTAGTAAGATAAAAGTGTATGGTCTATCAACAGAACTTGAATTTTCTGTCCTTCAAGATTAAAGTTATTTCTTTGTATGCAAAATTATGGTTTTAGAGACAAAGCAGTATCTTCACAGAGCAAAAATCTCTCCCTTCCTCCCCCATCCTTTGACAGATTCAAACTGCAGCCTGCCATCTCTTCACTACAAGTAAACGAGCTAAAAGATGAGCTAAGCATCTTTCGGCAAATGAAAACAATGACTGAAGCTAAACTTCATGGTGTTTATATTGTATTTTTTATTCACACACAGACAGCAGCTCTTAATTTTTTCTGCAACACAGTAGCTGCTTATGACCAAACTAGTATTTTAGTGAAGGGAAGAAAAAGAAAAATGAAGAGGAAGAAAAAAGGACATTCTAAATCCTTCTTTTCTATTTTGAGAAGGGAAACACTTAGGGGAAAAGAACTTGGACTTGCTGGGGGAGTTTTACAGGACAAGTGTCTAAAACTGAAAGCTATTCATCAAGCTTAAAATGAACAACATATGTTCTAACCTAACCACAAAATGAGGTCTCTTTCACACCTCAAAATATTTTCCAATTAAAAATATAGCCTTGAGCTTTATTTCTTTATTTCTATTAAATCAAACATGAAGCTGAAGCTGTAAGAAAATGGACTTTGCTTTTCTAATTCTTTGTGGAACACAAAACACTATGTTGGTCTTAAGAATTCCTACGAAAAAGCACAATCTCTTAACTGTATAGCATTCTTGAAAATAAAAAGACTTATTAGGCCATGAAACTTCCACTCTGTTTTCCCACAGAACAGATTTTTTCCATGTGAGGTGCAGAAGAATCTGGCGAACCATTACAGGCGGTCTGTACTGACTGCTAAGAACACAAGATCTGGCATTCTGGGCTGGCATTCCCGCGCATTTCACCAGTTATTCATGAGGTTCTCAAAAATAACAACAAAGCCCCTGAATGCCACTCACCACAATGATTTTTGAACCACATGGGATTCATATTCATAGGTGGGCTGAGGTTCAGGATATGGGGGTTCTTACTCTTCCGCAAATATGGAAGGCATGTTTTGGACCTGGAAGATAGAAACCAGACAAGTCAGCCATCTCTTATTTTACTGAACATTTATCCTTACAGTAACAAATGGGAGACCACTATTTACACTTTATTGAAGATCCAATGCTAAGCTGAAACCTTGCCTTTGTATCAAATATTTATATGATAAATGGAACAACAGAAATATTCTGTCCTAGCAGCACTTACTGAAGCAGATTTTCCCTGTGCTCAGAAGCCATAGTCTGCTGGTAATAGTCCTGATAAGGGGTAACAAACCACAATAAGGTAACAAGCCAAATTACCAGTGCAGAACATCATTTAGTTCTAAATATATTCTCTTCTGATCACACACCTATTTCTTCTTCAAAACGCCATCAAACAAGTAACACTGCATAGTGATAAGCTATTGTGACAATTTCAAGCAAAACTCAAAAACTGTTCTCTGGTGACCAGAAGAGTCACCTACTTCAGTCAGCTTAGAATTTAAGTGCATCTGTAAAGCATAACTTTCACCTTATTATAAACCATCATTTGACTTCTCATCTACATCTACGGTACATGTTTGCATGTGACCTCTGCTGGAGAATTTTTAATCATTTAGGGAGAACAACAGTGCTCTGGACTACACTACCTACCACCTATTCACACATCGGGATGCACGCATGCTGTCAGCCAACTCCAACTGTAAAATCGTTAAAGGTGACACTGTCTTTTATCACCTGCTAAAATAAGCTGGGCTTTCAACTCCTTCCAGTCACAGTGTGTGAGGTTCAGTAACAGATAATCTGTTTCTTACTGCACAGGAACCAATGTATATACACTTCAACAGGTATACCTCTGAAACCTCCCCACCTCCTCCACAGACAAAACACCTGTGCCATTTTTTTTAGCTACGGTAACCTTCTCAACAGTAAATTGACAACAGACATCTACAAATTACTAACTGAAGGAACACACAAAGCAAGGGGAAGAAAAGGCTGAAATGTTTTACAAGGTCTTCACAATTGATTGCTTTAAAGCAATGACAAAGACCATTGGTAACTTCCCTTGAGAGGCGTTAATCTTTTACATACAGTTTCCACTCTCAGCAACACAGAGTGTGCCTTTTTATCTTCTTAAGGCACCCAACAAAAGACATTCTATAGAATTCTTCATTAATTTGGAATAGTTAGATGTTACCATCTAGAAAGTGACTGTTGCTGGTGGGGTCTGAAGGTGTAAATAGCACTTGCTACCAGCAACACAGTGCAGCCCATTCAGAGAAATAACAAGGGACATCCACAGAGCATTTTGTGCAATGCCATGCTGCAAGAACAACTTTCCTTTATGAGCACAGAGCTGCTTACAGTTCAGCTTTCAGAAGCAGACAACACAGGGCAGAAGTACATATCCACCACCCCCCAGACAGAATTATTACTTTCTTTCCATTTCTCTCTCTACCTGCTATTGACATGCTGTGCATCTCTCTCTCTAATTCAGAAGGCTGATCATGTGTGTTTTTAAACTACTCTAATGACAATTCCTTCACTGATCTTTAGCAACAGAACTCAAAGGAACATAACGTCTAGTAACCAGATTCATCTGCAGGAAGTATCTCAGGTAAGCTGAGGTAACATCAAACATTTTGTTAAAATTTCTTCACTCTCCTTTCTCAGTACTTACGTAAGGTATGTTCCTCGTACGTTGACATCCATCATGAGATTGACCTTCTTCGTCTCTGTTTCCAAAGTGCCAGTCAAAGAGATGGCGCTTGCATTGTTCACCAAAATATCAATCCCTGGTTTTAAAATAAGCCATTTCACATTAGCAGTTAGGGACAAAAAGCAGGAGTAAGGCAGGCTGTTCTTTCCTTTTGTTGTTTGAACAATCTGCCTGTTAACCTTTCCCCCACATCTCAGCATACCTCCAAAAGTCTTCACAGCTTTCTCCACAGCATTAATAATTTGCTGTTCTTCCCTCACGTTAACAATGCATGGCAAAGCCTTTCCTCCAGCTGCTTCAACTGCAAAATTAGAAAGTAAAACATTTAAAAATATTCTCTCAGATTGAACAAATAGCCAACTGAGAATCTGTCATGAGACTCTCAAACTGTGACCTTTTCATGTGTTGTATAAAGAACAGGAAAGCCAGAACCAAAGCCTAAGGCTGAGATTGTGTATGGTACCACTAGACATCTTAATATTATTAACACAGCATCTTCACATCTACATACGTATGTCTTCATCACCGTTATATTTTGATAACTCACAGAACTCCTGGGAGGCAAGAGAACCAGTTAAGCATATTGTTTTACAGCTGAACTGGTGCAAAGGGAGTCTAAGCAGTTTTCCACTCACTTAAAAAACGAAGCTAGAACACACATGCAGCCCAGCACCAGAAGCTTACCCTCATTTGTTACAACTTACTCTCTGCTGCAGCAGTGTAGATAGTCCCCGGAAGTTTAGGATGGGGCTCAGCTGTCTTGGCAGCCACCACAATGTTTGCGCCATCCTTGGCAGCTTTCAAAGCAATGGCTTTGCCAATGCCTCGGCTTGCACCCGTGATGAAGAGAGTGCATCCTGCTAGTTTCCTAAAGATAAACAGGTAAGGAGGGTAAAGAAGAGGGGGAACAAAGCAAAGCCTGTAAATCACTGACTTTTAGCACTCTTCAAGGACAAAAACAACCAGCACTGTCTTCCAGCCAGCCAACTGCCTTCACGAAAACAGACCCAAAATACAGAAAATACAGAGCTGCTTAAGTTCTCCAAAACCAAAACAGGAGTCAGTTGTAAATCGAAATGCCAGTTTCGACATGGCTCTCCCGTGCAGCTCTCTCTAATTCACTTCTCACAGCCCTCTAAATGCAAAGAATTGGTGTGTCAGCACGGTATAAAGTTCAAGACCAGAATTACAACACCAGTCCAGGGTGCCAAAGACAAATGCCAGAGATCTGATTTTCAGAATCAGTCATTTTTTTTCTCTCAAAGTTTTTACACTAAACTCAATAGCTTCCCAATAACTACATTTAATCCAATAGATTCCCCCCAAATCAGTCCAATCAAAACCTCTGCAGAAACTTGGAGTGTCAGAAGATATTTTTCTTATACACATAATGTCACTGAATTTTAGAAGAACTAAAAGTTCAACTCTAATTTAGGACATATTTGACAATAAAGTCTCTTAGACCACAGGTTTTCCAAAAGAAGGAATGTGGACTGTGGTGTTCTGCATAAAACTTGTTCTGCTTTTCATAACTGAGGGAAAAATAAACAAAAACAAGAGGTCCAAGTTTTCAACCCCAGTTACAGAATGAATATAAACCATGTGCTACAGTGGCGTCACCGTTCACTTACATCATGAATGTGATGTGGCTTTATTTTCAGTCTGGGCTACACTTGATTTAATTACTGTTTCTCCGGGTCTCAGTTTTCTCCCTCCGGTCTGAGAACATCCCCCTCTAAAGCAATCTTGAGGAGGGTATTTGCTCTCAAAAGGCTGTAAACTGAAACAAGGCAGTCTTCCACTGCAGTAGCAATCTTAGTCAACAGCAGAGTCTCAGAAGTCAGTGAAGCCTTGCAGATACCAATTCAATTCAGAATTGGGTCATAGAGAGGCATGGGAAGAAAAATCTCAAAATACAGTGAATCACAAAAAAAATGCTGCCTGGAGTTGCGTCACAAGCGCAATGAGGAAAGATCACCTCTGTAACTCATAATCAGAGTGTAAAACTCAGGAAAGAAAAGGCCAGAATTTCGCTTCTACCTTCCTCAAACCAGTGTGAGGTATGCAGACTCCACCTCAGTCATGGAACAGGTAAATGGACACGGTCCTGCGTGAGCAGGAAGGCTGGACTGGGTAACCTCCAGAGGTGTCTGCCAACCCCAAGCACGCTGTGATTCTGTGAAAGGGGGTCCTGCGAGAGGCAGCTCTGAAGGACCAAGCAGGTCAGGAAAGCTGGCAGAGCTCAAGGCCCCTCCACGTGCATGGGCCAGCCGTGGAGTTGTCCATTCCAGTGCTCAGGGAGACAAGTGGATGTATCAGCAGACACAGCTACGCAGGGGGCTGACGACTGAGCTAACACATATAAAGATGCTACACAGGTGTGCAGGTAAGGACAGGTTACAAAGGAGGCATCAGATAGTGGAAAATCAAAGTTCACCTGCAGCTAAGGCTTGCATAAGTTGTCAAAGGCAACTAGATCACCTGCTGTTACACTGGTAGTTAGGAGGCTGAACATGGGAAAAGCAGGTCTGTTGCTGAATAGCTGGGGTGACTTATTGAGAGCAGGTACTGGTAGTGCCTGAGGAACCTGATGCCACCTTCGCCCTGGTCTTCATCAACAAGGTGTCCCAGACTTTGTTCAATAGGAGGAGAACAACAGGCAGCAAATACACTGATATAAACCATACCTGTCCATGGACCATGCTGTACCAAGAAGGCAATATCATTGACTATATCCTATGCGAAAAGCCAGAAAGATCAGTGGTGCTCCCCAACTAATAGCGGAAAGCAAACATGTTACTCATCTTCCAAAAACACCCAAAAGAACAATTCAACGAACCACTGGCTCATCAGACTTGTCCTGGTTCTTGGGAAAACCATGGACCAACTTCTCTGGCAGCACTTCAAGAAGATGATTGGGAACTGTCAGCATGAATTTTCCGAGGATGAAAAACGCCTGGCTCACCTGATTGCCTTCTGTGATAAAATGAAGGGATTTGTAGCCAAAGAGAGAGCATCCGAGAGAGAGCATATCATGTACTTTAGCTGTAAAATCAGTACAGCTGCAAAAAGGATGGGGACACTTGGCAGAGATCAAGCTGAGCATACGCCAACAGCATGCCCCATCAGGGAAAGGCAGCAGCACCCCAGGATGCAGGAGCACCATAGCCAGCAAACTGAGGGAAGGGGTTATGCCCCTCTAGTCAGCACTTGTAAGACCACACTTGAACCCTGTGTCTGAGCTTGGTTCTCTAAATACAAGACAGGTATTGAGAAATGGAAGTTCAGCAGAGGGAGACATGAATGTTTAAGGGCTGGAGCACCTGCCCTTTGAGGAAAGGCTCAGGGACCTGGGCCAGTTCAGCCTCGAGAACGCACACCTTTGGGGAACCTAGCAGCAGCCCCTATCTATGAGGTGATCAAGAAGAGAGCCGAGCACCTCCACTGTGGCACATTGTAGGAGGATTACAGACAACGTGTTCGGTCAAACTGAGAGAAGAAAGGTTCACAACTGAGAGGAGAGAGGTGCAGTCAGTCTCCTTCATGAGGAAGGTCAGGTTGCAGAGCTGGGGCCAAGACGGCTTGAGCCATCTCCAGTCTTGGAGGTTCTTTAGACGGTGCATGTAAACCAATACAAACTAACCTCATAGCTGGTCTGGTTTTGGGCAAAACATTGTGAGCTGGAGACCTCTCAAAGTCCCTTTCAACCTGATTAATTCTGTGACTGGAGGAATTCACACAGATTCAATTCCTTTGCCCAGATTATTACTCTGTTTAAAGTGTCAGGAAACATTCTATTCATTCTAGTTACATTTTCACTGGCTTGGGCCTTTTTTTTTCCTTGCCTTATTTCTGCACAGCTGCTCCTCTAGCCTACACAAACTCTCCTCCCCAGGCTTACACCACCACTGGCCACATTAACTCTCTAGAAGTCTTTCAGTCCTTCAAATGAAGCTCCTCCAGGAAGGAGCTTCCATTTCCTTCAGAAGCCCACAGAAACAGTGTTTACCAAAACTTGGAAAGTCTCACTAACAGGAAAAATTCATTTTCAGAAATGAATTTCCTGTCTGAAATGTTAAGCTGAAGAGCTCACACTCCTTTTATTTGCGTTTAAAAATATAATAATAATCTTTCTTTCTCAGTTTTACTTTTACTCAATAATTTATCACCTTCAGCTCGGTGTGATAGTATCTGCAAAGCCAGCTCGGTCAACATCTGTGAGTGCTCATTCAGCGTCACCAAGAGAAATACCCAGACCGTAAAGCATTTAACTCTCCAGAGCACGCTGAGGCACTCGCAAGACTTTGGATTTATTTCCTAATGCACTTCCTGGTCCAATAGTTTACAAGTTTATAATACCTGTGCTTGCTTAAAATTGCCTGTATTGTGAAGGCTGCTCCTTTATTGCTTCCATCCCTGCAGGACTCCGGCAATCAGACAGAAAATGTCAAACCCACCTCCGGGCTCTGCAGCCTCAGGGAAATGAAAAACATGGACTGACTTCACACCAGGCTCGAACTACTACAGAAACCAGCAGGCTACACCGCACTTTTTTCAACTTGCCTAGCCTTGTCAGGAATCAGTCCTTGATCAGTCCTGCTCACAAATTAAGGTCAACTTATGTTCCTGTCCATTAGCAGCGCTGGCTCTCCAAAAGGCAACAAAATTCCTCTGAATTAAGATTCTTTAATGAAAGACAATGTGATCGCCGGGCAGTATGGGAACGGCTCGGCGTAGTTTCTATCTCCAAACTACTTTAAACCACACAAACCCGCAGTGACGCCGCGCAGCTCGGACCCAAGCCCCCAGCAGCTTGCCCTCCTTACAGCACGTCCCCGCGCAGCATACCGACCGCCGGGAATACCCCGGCCCCACACCCCGTCCTCCAACCGGGTCCCCCCCGCGGCTCTGCCCCGTCCCCAGCCCCGTGGAGAAGGAAGAAGGGAGGCCGGGCGCCTTACCCCGTGTTGGGCAGCATGGCGGAGCTGGGACGAGTCGCCCGGGGCCGCCCCCTCACGGCGCAGCCGCCGCGGCCGGGAGGCGGTGGCGGGGCGGGACGGCGGTCGGAGGGCCCCGCCGTGTGAGGGGCGGCCGGGGGAACGTGGATGTGGCAGCGGTGTGAGTGAGTGGCTGTGGGGTCACCGGGGGTGGGAGCCGACCCCGAGCTGGGAAAAGGAACGGCAAGGAAACGAGGAAGGGCTGGGGTGGTTTGGTGTGCTGTCGTGGTTAACGCCCCGCTCTGTGGTTACCCCATTTCACAGCACGCGCTATTTGGTCACCTGAGGAAGAGGGGGTAGAAAGGGAGAAATTTGGAGAAATTTTTTCTCAGAAAAAACGGTTAGGCACTGGAACGGGTTGCCCAAGGAGGTGGTGGTGTCACTGTCCCTGGGGGTGTTCAAGGAATGGTTGGACGTGGTGCTTAGGGACATGGTTTAGTCGGTGACATTAGTGGTAGGGGGATGGTTGGACCAGATGATCTTGGAGGTCTTTTCCAACCCTAATGGTTCTATGAAAACGTGACCATTCAGAAGGAGGTGGTTGGAATGCTCTCACGCAGACATTTCAGCTGGGCACTGAGGGTCATCTGGGCACTGTGAAGGTCTTTCAGATCAGTGACCAGCTCTGTAAAATACTATGTTCCCTCCAGCAACTGCAACAATTGGAATGAACTTCTGTACTTCCAGCCTCCATGTCCCTGGCCCTGCCCTGTGTATTTGAGTGGCATTTGGCATTAGGCTGTTACTTAAATCCTCTATTTATATAGATATATATATATACATATATTTATCTTAATATGTCTGAAAGCGAATGTAGAAATAGGCACAAACTTCTGACTTTTCAGATAAAAAGTGAGGCACTCAAAGTAAAAGACACACATCCAGCATCAGCCATCACACCAGGGGTATAGATCTCTGATAGTCCAGTCCCATGTCATGTATGGTATCATTTCCTCCATTTTTTACTGCTGACAAATGTGCACCCAAAAGAACAGTGCTGTTACTTCCACTTACCACGAGGAGAATTTCTAGTGGAAGAATCATTATGTCTAAAATATTCCTCTTAAACACTGTTATTTGACTGGTATGTTTAAAAAAATGGACACAACTACAAAGGATGAGAAATTTTCTGTGTACGTTGCTACTAGGAGCAATTCCCACATTTGGCTCAAAATCAATTTTCATAACAGAAACCCATACACAGAAGATTTCCTTAAGGAAATAATAGGATAGAAGGCATCCAACATGTGTATATATATATTAACATATATAGATAAGATATACTGGAATTTCTTTTCCAGGGAGGAGCAAATTAACCTGCTAAGCAGGGCCACAGCAGAGTTCTAACAGTGACAGAGAGGAGGCAGAGGAGGAGATACAGCTGTAAAGGGATTGTAATTCATGGGGAAACAATTAAGTAGCAATACACCGACTCCTGCACCACTTGTCACATCACCAAAGGGAATGTTCGTATGTGCTGTGATGGTAGTGGAGAGAGTGGAGGAGAGCTGTGCAAAGGGGAGCTGAGGTGTTTTTTTCTAAGTGTTTGTTTTCATCAATCAATGCTAAAATCAATAATTAAACATTTATACTAATTGGCAATAAATTTAATTGTTTGGAATTGCTCAACACAAAACTGTTGCCCAGGACAATGCATATATTACTGTTTAACAGCTAGTTGGAGCTGATAATTTCTGATAATAAATTTCCTCTGTATTTCGAGTTTTCTTTTTTTCTGCCCAGAAAATGGATTCCATTCAAGCTATTTGGCAAAACAAAACAAAACAAAACAACACTTTTCTGATTTATGGTGTATGATTTATGGAGGTGAAAGCAGTGTCTGTACTTCATATTAGGGAAAGCACATCACCTTCTGCAGGACTGTGAAATTTTCATGGTTTAAAATCAATGCCTTATTCTGAATAATCTTTTTTTTTTTTTTTTTTGTCCTGAAGATCACATGTAAAGATTGCTGGAGAAAAAAAAAAAAGTAAGAAAAAAAAGAAATTAAATAGTAAATACCACATTTTGCAAGAGTGACATGTGATCTATCTTGGTGGATTTATAGAAAAAAAAAAAATCAACCTCTTGCTTCTTAGGTGAAACTTGCCTGATTTACCAGCTCTTAAATAAAATTGAGAGTTTGGTTTTTTTTAGAAAAGTGTCAATATTGATTTTTCAGAATTATAGTTTATCAAGAAGTAGAGGGAAAGTAAGAATGCTGGATAGGTATAGATAGAAGTGTCAAGAGAGATGAGAAAATGGCAGAAGGGTGCTAAGTTTGGGCAGAGCCCTTTTCCCTTGAAAATATTATTTGTGCATATGCTCTAGGTCTTTTCTGCAGGAGACTGATGCTGTTAAGTCCCTGAACCTTGCAGTCCAGGTTATTAAGCAGCAATCCACAAAACAGCCCAGATGGAGCTCAGGTTCATACAGAATCTGCTTCGGGTCCTGTTGCAGAAACATTCAGAGTTATTCAGGGAGCAATCAGTAAAGAATTTGTGAGATCTACGCAGGGTGTCTTCCAGTTTGAATTAACTGGTAAGAAAGACCAGCTCTTGTAAAACTTCCACACGCTCTCATCCCTAGCCAAAGGCAGCCTGCCAACTGCCACTCGTTCTCCCTGTTGTGCTCAGGTGATGAAGGAGGCACTTGGTACATCGACCTGAAAACCAATGACGGGAGCGCTGGCTCTGGGAAGCCTCCTGTGACAGCCGACGTGGTTATGAGCATGTCAAGTGGCGACTTTGTGAAAATGTTCACCGGTGAGTGACAGAGGCATTCACCAGAAGGGCAGCGGTGCCTCGTGCCCAGGATGTTTTATTCTGAACATTTTATTCAGCTGGTAGCCTAGTCGACTGGCTCATCTCTTTGTGGTCCTGGAACTGGATGAGCATTAAGCTTCTAGTGGCTCAGGTGCAAGTAGGATAGAATTCCTTGGGCTTTTCTGGACTCTAACACCTGTGAACAAAACGAGCACAGAAGTTGATGCTGCTCTGTTAAGTAGCTAGTAGAGATTTCACAGGGCGTGTAGCTTCAGAAAGCATCCACAGTTTTGGAAAGCATCCAGTCAATCTATTGAACTTCTTTTCTGCACATCTCTCATCTGTTTTTCCTAAATGTGTGCTGCTTTTCCAAGAGTTGGGTAGCGTAGTAACCACCAAATGCTGCTTTAGGCTACCAAGGTTTTGTCTGCACGGTCTGTCTCCAATTCTTTTCCTGATAATTCTGTGTCTTCTTTTCAGGTAAACTAAAGCCAACCATGGCCTTCATGTCAGGAAAGTTAAAGATCAAAGGTAACATGGCCCTAGCAATAAAGCTGGAGAAGATGCTGACACAGTTTAACTCTAAACTTTGAGGGGAAAGCCTTCCCAACAGAACTTTGGCCTTTCGTGTATCATGACAATGCTGTTTTTAAGTACTAATCCTTTTTGATGAAATATAATACGTAAGAATAAAATGTGAGACTGTTAGAGAAGAAATGACTCAGTCTGATGAAGTCTAGAAGGTGTTTGTCTTGATTAAACGCATTCCTTCTTGAGAATACGTGTGCTAGGTTGCAGGTGTTTTCATTTCCTCTACACCTTTGGAACCGTGCAGCGCGTTGGAAGCGGGCTTCCTTCCAGATGGTTCCTTGTGTGCATGTCCCATAAAATGGGTGGGGGGACCAAGTGTTCCCCTGCTGTTGTATTTCTATGATATAAGTTCCACGCAGAGATTCCTGTGCTGGCATAGAAGTGGGAGCACTGTGGTCGGTTTTGCAGTGTACCATACCTCTGCTAAGTGGCCATCTCAGTATTTATATTTATTTTGCTTTCCTTGGTTTATTGCCTCCACCAGTTCTGGTGCCTCTGGGTTAGGTTCCACACACCTGCATGCACACGGGCACACAACCGCACGCCCCATCCTCTGCCACGGGCAAGGCGATGCCTCCCACAACACCTGCAGGTGACACCAGGAGGCTGAAGCTGCCAGACCTGTGCAGACAGCCACATCCCTTCCTCCCCGTTGGTTGCTCAGGACGGGAGCTCAGCAGTGAAAGCACGGATGGCCTCGCTCTCGAAATGGACAAGTGAACACATCCTCATCAGCGGGGCGCAAGAGCATCTGCAGAGCCCAATGTACCAATCTCTTTAGGTGTTTATGCAGTGTCACTAGCAGAACTGCCCAGAATTTAAGGCATCTAGCTCTCCCAAGCATACTGAGAAGCTTGCAAGACTTAGGATTTATTTCCTAATGCGCTTCATGATCCAATGGTTTTCAAGTTTTTCAAGCCCATGCTCATCTAACATTGCCTGCATTGTGAAGGGCCCATTCTTGTTGAATTCTGGTAATAAGACAGAAAATTCACATTCACCATTGTGCCCTGCAATCTCAGGAAAGTGAAAAACACAAAAACTGTTTCCTCTCTAACGAGGCATGACAAACCTGGGGTGCAGAGAGATGGATGGAGGGGGAGCATGGTGTTGGGCATCTGGGGTGAGGTCTGCCCTGCAGCAAATCCTCAACTCCTGTGTCTGCTGAAGCAGGAGGGAGCAGCACAGCTGGGCTGGGAGAGTGCTGGCATGAACTGCGGAAAGGCTGTGCATGGCATAGGAGGCAGAGCTGACCTAGCACTGGAAGCTATAAACTGGAAGTTTACACTGCATTGTTAAGTAGCTAATGAAGATTTTGCAGTGAGTGTAGCTTCAGAAGGCACACATAGTTTCAGAAAGCACCCAGTCAAACTATTGAACTTTTTTTCTGCAAATCTCTAATCTGTTTTTCCTAAATGTGTGCTGCTTTTACAACAGAATTTGGTAAAAATTAACTCAGTGTCTTTCTTGTACCCTTCTCCTGAAGACCTAAGTCAAATGGTCTTACCTCAGTTAAAATCTGATGCAATTTGGTCCTCCTATTGAGTTTGTTCTAGCTCCACAATGGTTTCTACTAGTTAAAATTTATGAAGTATTTGTCCTACAAATGTAGGACAAGTGACAATGTCACAGACTTTATAGTGCTAAGTTGTGGCACTGTTTTATAACAGTGATTTCCATATTTCTCACTATTCAAAACCGTTCTGAACCTCCTTTAGCAAAACTTCAAAATGGTCAGAAAGTAATAGACTGACCATGAAAAAAGAAGTTTTACGTTACATAAGTTAATCATTATGGTTAAATCCTCAATAATTTTATTTTTAAATTCAAAGATGGCCTGGGAAGGTAAATTCTTCTTCAATTAATCAGCTTCCTCCTTTTCAAAGAAGTACTTCAGTATTATGTTATATATCTAATAAATATTTGTATATATATATGGAAATGCTTTATTAGGCTGAGGTATTAGAAAAGGATAAGATTTAATTGGAGTGTGATTTAGCATTTCTACAATGTGGATAAAAATACCAAATATATACCAAAGAGGAATTTCTAAAAACTGTTTCTGTTTCTTCTTTTTAGGTACAGGTAAGTTAAGCTGAAGTAAACTAAGGGTAATCATGGCATTCATGTTAGGTAAATTAGGGGCTAAATGTGACATGGCATTACAAATGAGTCTGCAAAAGATGCTGCTACAGTTTATCTTCATACTGTGAGGGGAAAGTGTTGCTAGCAGGATATTGGCCTTTTGTGCTTCTTAGACTACTACTTCAAAAATGCTAGTCCTCCTTTTTCCTTGGTGCAGTAGAAGTGTGGGTAAAATGTGAAATTATTTGTGAAAACGTAACTCAGTCTGTTTGTAATGCCCAATGTACAACACTTTTTTCTTAATACCTTGCTGTAATGATTACAAGAGAAATGATATCCTAAATGTTTTATGTTTCAGTGTGTGGAGTTTCTTTGTTTCACTTTTTCCACAGACAGCCAACTGTGCTCAGTTGCTGTGAGAGGTGCACCATCTCATACAACATGATTTCTCATAATATTACCATGTCTTTGAATCAGCTGACAAGTGATGAGATGTGAAATCTGATCCCAGGATTAGGGGACACGTAACATATTTCCATTGTACAGCTAGAGTGGAACCCAAAACTATTCCTCCGACTACGATACAATTTTTTTTTTCTCCTCTACAGTTCAATTATGTTCACAAAACTCGTAGGAACTGGCCCTCTCTATTAGATGCTATTAAAAAAGACCAATGATCTGAAGATATTGAAAATCATTGAAAATACGAGACATATTTTGAAACCTGCAGATATTAGAAAATGTTATTGAAATCAAAGTACATTTCTAAACACAGCCCTGTAATGCTACAGGAACCGAAGCGGATCAAAGAACTTGTGTAACAAGAGCAAGGCTGTTTACTCTTATACCCGTTTCATCATCAACACCCACGCCTTAGCAGTTTTCTGTGCAACTTCTCTGCCAAAGCACTTTGTTTCTCAGGATTGCTGGGTGAGGGGCGTGGGGAGGAGGGAAGGGTGAGTTGCAGCATCCTATTCATTAACTATATCCTGCAACCCAAAGGCAGGATGTGCCTGTTTGGTTCCCTGCTGGTGCTTGCAGTTAAGCGTGTGTGTGTTTCTCGTCCATTTGGCAACACTGCTCCTGCACAGCATGGCTGGGAGCTGTGAATGGCATTTGATGATGCACTCTGCTATCTGTGTAATCCTAGGGAAGGGTGTCTCCTTTAGAAGGAAAGTGCTTCTGCTGGAGATGGATCCAGAGCAGTACAGAGCTGTCTCCAACTGGCCATTGTGTTTCTTTTTTTCCCTAGTACATCAGCGGTGTTTACTAAATGACGAAAGAGTGAGAGCTCACCATGCAGGTCTGGGTGATACTGACGGTTGGCAAACAGACCAGAGCTGTGTCTGTCCACTGCTGTGGCTGTGTAATTGCTCGTGCTGGGGAGAGAAGGGCAGGAGCTATCACATCCAGCACATTGATTGCTATGAGCTGTTCAGAGTTCCGGCCTAATAGGACAACCAAGCAGGGAAAATGGAAAAACAGAAAGCTTGGATCTCTGCTTTTCAATGAAATGTGTTTACACTGTGCTACTTGACCCAGGTAAGCGTGTGTCCTGAGGGCAGCACCATGAGCATGTGGGTAGGTAGCCCACTGCCTTCTCTTAGCATAACTGGGGCTGGTGGTGCTGAGTATTAGGCTTATTTGATCCTTGCTGAATGAACTTTCATATTATGTCATTCCTGGAGTTTCTGCTGTAAACAGACAGGGCTGAAAAGTGTGCCAATCTCTTGGGCACTGTAAGGACAAGACCTACAATGGGTGCTGAAAACTGTCGGTATTTGCATTCCACAGAGGATTTCTAGAGGATAGAAATGTACTACTTTTTAATCTGTTGCTCAATTCACAGCCTTCGAGGCCCACAAAAAAGAAATGACTAAGAAAAACAAGACAAAACAAAACAAACAAACAAACAAACAAAAACTGTGATTTTTCTGTAACTCAGCAACTAAAGAAAAAAAAAAAATAGAGGCTCCTTAGGTGACAGTTCCAATAGATGAAAAAGAACAGCTCCAAGTCATAAGTAAAAATATATGCACTATCTGCATGCTGCTCAAGCTAATGAACAGGGCTGGTCATTTATTATTTTATTTTATTTTAATTTAATTTAATCGTCCCGGTCTGAGTAGAGCTGGGAAAAATCCAGCTTCCTGCGTGCCAGCAGAGGGAGCACGCAGCACACGAGAGGGACTCCCACGGCTGGAATGTCCTCAGCTTGAAGGCACAGAGAAGGACCCTCGAGTCCAGCTCCTGGCTCCACACAGGCCCCCACAAAAATCAAACCATACATCTGAGAGAGTTGTCCCAACGCTTTGTCACCATTTTTGGATACTCTGTAATAGTTTTGTATCTTCATGCTGTGGCACTCAAAGCTGCACACAGTGCTGCGGGTGAAGCCACACTAGAACAGAGCGGAGCAGGATGGGCTCCCTTACCCAGCTAGCGGTGATGTGCCTGATGAGCCCCAGCTCCATCCCTGCTCCCGATGCCTTGCAGTGGTCTCCTGGTGGAGGAAGGTGAAGTGCTGGGACCAGCCACGTGGCCTGACCCCAGCTGGATCCTGCCTCCCCACCTGGATGCCTTGTGCCTTGGCTGGTGAAATGCCAGGATTGGCAGGGGAGGGAGAGCTGGATTCGCTTTGGCAAGGTGATAACACTGCCTTCATATACCACTCACAGGCTCTGCCCTGACCTCTGTTTTGAGTAAGAGAAAGACACTGTCTGTGGAATCCTCATGAATTTTGTGTTTCTTTAATGAAAGACCACCGGAGCCCTGCTAGTGGTGTCGTTGGGGTGGCCCCTTGCAGGGCTTAGGAGGGTCCAGGCTGCTGCTGGCCTTCCTCTTTGGGGGGCACCGGGGCCCCCCAGGTGAGCTGTCCCTGACACAGCCAGGAGCAGAGGCCCAGTGGCTGCAGCCCTGGCCAGAGTCTTCTTCTGCTGCCTACTTGAGCTCTGCATGGGGCTAGGCCAGGACCCCACAAAGGACAGCACTGGGTGTGCTGAGAAGCTCTTCATCTATGGACTCTGCAGGGCTGCCAGCGGGTTCAGGGCTGGAGGTTGGAGTTGTCTGCAGGGGGGTAGCAGTGGGGGGTGGCCGCAGGGCTATCCTCCTGCTACCTGCCAACATGGGGGCCCTGGAGGCCCAGCAGCCTCTGGGGCTTCTCACTGCACAGGCACACGATGGTGTTGAGCAGTGTGTCCACAAAAGCTTCTGTCCTGTGCCCCAGACATCTCAGCAGCTGCTGCATTAGGACATTCCTGTCTGGCCCGGCATGGCACAGGGTCTACAGGATCATGCTCTCCATTACCATTGCTGGCCACCAGTGCACCCCATTGTTGATGGACAGCTCCTCATGCAGCCAGGGCAGCAGGGGATCAAGGATGCTGTAGTGCTGCCTGAGAAGTGCTGCCCAGCTCTTGGGCAGGAGATGGGACAGTGCGGCCGTGCCCCCCTGCCCCTCATCCCCTGGCCCTGCTCTTCCCTGCAGGGAGGACGTTGCAGGCCCACTGGGGTTGAGAGTGATGCCTGCCTGGAAGCCAGCAGGTGCTGGCAGTCTTGGGGGGAGACAATGCACTCAGTGTATTCATCATCTTCCCACAAAGATGCCTTGATGGTGCTCACAGCTTCCCTGTAGAGTGGGCACTGCCTTCAGCTTTGCCCACCGCAGGAAGCACCCAAGGCAGAACTGGTGCTCACATGGCATTGTATATGCAATGTCCGTTTCTGCCTCACAGCAGAGGAGGCACTTCAGCTCCTGTGCAGGGCTGATCAGGCCCCATGTCCCCTGCCCGCTGTCTGCAGGGTGCTGGGGTGGCCTGGCGCTGCTCAGCCCCAGGCTGTGTGCCTGCCGGGCTTTGGGCAGAGGGCACAGCCCAGGCAGTTCCCTCAAAAATGGCCTCCTGCACCGGTAGCTGCTGGACAGCTGCTCTTGGCAGGGCCCTCCATGGACAGGAGCAATGACAGGCTCTGCCACCAAGCTCTTCCAGTGGTGCTCATCTGGGGGTGCACACACAGCCCCTGGCTGGTGGAAACAGGCCACACTGAGTTCCTGCTGGCCCTGCATGGACATGCAATACGTGTGACTGTGCATCTTCATAGAGTGACTGAATGTCCCAAGATGGATATGGACTCATCCACATCCTTAAGACCAGCTCCTCACTCCACACAGGAGCACCCAAAAATCTGACCCAAATGTCTGACAGCACTGTCAAAACGCTTCTTGATCTCTGGCAGCTCAGTGCTGTGACCACTGCCCTGGAGAGCCTGTCCCAGTGCCTGACCACCCTCTGGGTGCAGAACCTTTCCCTAACCCCCAGCCTGACCCTCCCCTGTCCCAGCTCCATGCCGTTCCCTCGGGTCCTGTCGCTGTCCCCAGAGAGCAGAGCTCAGCGCCTGCCCCTCCGCTCCCCTCGGGAGGGAGCTGCAGGCCGCCATGAGGCCTCCCCTCGGCCTGCTCTGCTGGGGGCTGAACAAACCAAGGGACCTCTGCCGCTCCTCAAGTCTTGCTCTCTAGACCTTTCACTATTTTTGTCGCCCTCCTTTGGACATTAATAGTTTTATGTCCTTCATACTTTGTGGCACATGAAACCACACACGCTGCTTGAGGTGAGGCCACAGTTCACAGAGCAGAGCAGGACAGAGTCACTTCCCTGCACTGGCTGGCAGTGCTGTGCCTGAGGCACCCCAGGGTGTGACTGGCCCTCCTGGCTGCCAGTGAACACTGTTCACTCATCTTTGATTTTCCATTGACTCAACCCTCCAAGATTCCTTTTTGTGGGCTGCTATCCAGCCTCTTGTGTCCCAGTCTTGCTCCAGGGTTGCCCTGTCCCAGGTGCAGAATCTGGCACCTGCTCGTGCTAAACTTCGTATTGTTGGTGATTGCCCAGCTCTCTAATTTGCCAAGATATCTCTGCAAGGCTTCTCTACCCTCAATGGAGTCAACAGCTCCTACCAATTTAGAATCATCTTTAAATTTAAAACTTCTTCTACACCTACATGCAAGTCATTTATGGAAATACTGAAGAGAACCGGCCCCGAAATGGAGCACTTTGGTAATCCACTAGTGACTGGCTGGCAGCCTGATGTAGCACCATTTACTGTTAGCCTTTAAGCCTGACTCATTAGTCAATTGTTCACCCCTTGCGTTATGTATTTCTCTAGCTGTGTGCTGCACATGTAGTCCAGAAGGACACTGTGAGAGACAGTATCAAAAGCTTTGCTGAATTCTAAAAAGATTACATCAACTGACTTCCCTTGGTCAACTAGACTAGTAACATTGCTGTAAAACTAAATAAAAACCATTAAACAAAACTTTCCCATTGTGAACCCATGTTGGCTCTGATCAATGACTGTGTTGTCTTTCAAGTGTTTTTCAACAACTCCCAAAATAACCTTCTCCACAATTTACCAGGCTCTGAAGTGACAGTGGCAGGCCTACAATTACCAGGGTCTTCTTTCTTGCCCTTCTTGAAAACTGGGACCTTTGGCAGCTTCCAACTGAGACCTCCCCAGATTCCCCAAAACACTGAAAAATAATTAAAAGTGGTCTTGTAATAACATTAGCCAGCTCTTGCAGTACGCTGGGATGAATCCCATCAGGTTTCATAGACATGTGCATCCAGCTGGGGCAGCAAATCCCACACGAACAGAGAGTTTGCTGGGAGTTTATCATGCAGGACATAATGCTATTCTTGCCAGGCTTGCAGCAGTATCACCACAGGGAAAGAGACACTAATGAACATCAATACGTTTTTTCTTCTCCTGGTAGGTTCAAGGAAGAAATCAGCAGAACACTAAAATCTTTACGTGTGCCTTGCAGCCTCTCACCTCTCTTCCCTCTCAAGTATGAAATGCCCTCTGGGAGGAAGTCCTTGCTCTGGACCATGAGTGAGCATGCATTTCTCAGTGCCAGAGCAGCAGGCTTGTCATACTCATTTGACCCACCAAAATAACCAGTAAGAAAGTAATATTTTATTATCAGGAAGAGACTTGGTGTAGAAGAATATTAGCTTGAATTCTTAAATTTTTGGCAAAATTTAAAACCATTGAATCGTAGAATCATTAAGGTTGGAAAAGACCCCCAAGATCATCTGGTCTAACCATCCCCCTACCACCAATGTCACCCACTAAACCATGTCCCTAAGCACCATGTCCAACCTTTCCTTGAACACCCCCAGAGATGGTGACACCACCACCTCCCAGGGCAACCTGTTTTAATGCCTGACTACTCTTTCTGAGAAGAAATGTCTCCTCATTTCCAACCTGAACCTCCCCTGGCACAACTTGAGGCCATTGCCTGTAGTCCTATCACTAGTTACCTGTGAGAAGAGGCCAACTACAGCTCCCCACCCCTTCCTTTCAGGTAGTTCCAGAGAGCAATGAGGTCTCCCTGAGCCTCCTCTTCTCCAGACTAAACACCCCCAGTTCTCTCAGCTGCTCCTCATGGGACATGTGTTCTCAATCTTCATAATGGAGTGTTGCTTAATTTAGTTCTGCACAGCGTTTCATGCTAGAATAAGAAGTTGATTTATATAACTAAGTTAAGAAATAACTAACTGTAAGAAATAACTAACCTGATTAAGTATCTAAAGCAGTAGTACATATATCAGTATTTTTTTTTACTCAATGATTAAAAAGTACTTGAGAAAATATTTGCAGGTAACGTGCTTTTTCTCTTGATTATTGCGCTTTTATACTTTCATTGTAACCTTCTTTTGAAGGATATTTTCATTATTTTGGGGGAGAGGGGTTAGAAAAAAATAACTTTTTTTTTTTTTTCCTAAAAATAAAATGCAAAATTTATCTCTGGGAAGATTTTCTGTGCTCTGGATTTGTCTGGAGTACAATTACTTGCAGAATCTTTCTGTATCGTTTCTGTGTGTAGAATTTGTGTGTTCTGAACCTTTTATGTCTATCTGAAAAGAATAACTATTTTCCTCTGAAATATGCAATGTCACGCACATACATAAAGTACACTTAAATATTTCCAAAATCTAGATGAAATATATGGTACATTTCTGTTTCATTTAAATAGAGTTTTGGATGATTTGCTTCTGTCTTTTTTTTTTTTTTTAATTGTTGTTGTTAAGCAAGATTTTCCGTCTTATGTTGCACAATAATTTTGACTTAATGAGTCTCAAAATAAAGTTTCATTTATCAGTGTATTTTTAGTCACCAGCCTGTAAGTTATGTTATACAGATGTTGATGGTAAAGAGCCTTGCTATGAAACAACAGTGAAAACCTCCTGGGAAGCTGATGTCTTAATTGGCTTCAGTCAGAGCTTAGGATTGCTTTAACCATAGGATCAAAGCCTACTTACAAACTAGTGCTTGGTTGCACTTTCCAAAATTGCTTTTTAAAGCAAATTTTCACCCACTTGTCTTTTGGAGCAAAGAAGAAACTTGACTATTTGGAAAACACTTAAAAAGCAAACAAACAAACAAACAAAAACTGCAGCTCCTAAGTTGCACTCTTAGTACAACTAAGAGAGCGCTCTTAGTGCAACTTAGTGTAAATGTCATCTAGAAGGTTTTTTAATTCAAAGATGCTTCATATACCTGGATGGTTACTGGAAGAGCCTGGCCATATTACATTATTTACAGCAGTGATGGCCTGAATGGCTCAATTCCCCACATCTTTTAAGGCTGAAGTCCCACCTGATTGCTTAGGCTTATTTGTGTTTGGATTCTGAGTCATAATGAGAGCTTTATGTGCATTTATTACATGTTTCCTATATTTAAAGTCAATGATTGATGAGATTAACAGACTAAAAGCTATGAAAGCTCAAAGGAATGAGGATTTTCTTACAGCAAACAGTAGATAAGGGTTATCTTTTTTACAGGTAACATTCCTGTTACACAAGTCATTCAGTGGTGCCAACATGAACTAGAAAGAAAAGAAACAAAATCTGTCTGTCTCAGGGAATTAGCACTGGTTTTTCCCATGTTATAAGCCAATCTGATAAACTTTCTCCCCTGGAAAAGGCTGAATTTTGTATTTCCCTTCACATCAGTGTCCTTTTTAAGGGACTGCTCCTTGCCCAATTGTAATGGTCCGAGTTCTCAGCCTGAAACCAGCTTTGCTTTGGGGTTTAGCTGTTATAACTCCATTCCCCAACATTCCCACCAGGGTCTTACGCTGAAGGAAGGACAAGGGACCTTGCAAACTGAATCATCGCTCCTTGTGAGACAAGTTTAATTGCACGGTTTCATTAGTGGGCTCCACACAACAACCAGAGGTTACATCAAGGAGAAAAGAAAGGAAATAAAAGGCATGAGACAGCTGTCCAGTGGGCAGCCGTGGAATGAAGGAATGGGGTCTCTAGAGAAGTGTTCTTCCCAGTATCAGCAAGTGGTGAGGATGAAGAAGATGACAATAACTATTCTTGTCAGACTTTTTCCCCTGTTAACTCTGTGCTTTGCATTTGGACCCAGCCAAGCTCCCTGCTGGTTGTTATCGTGCTGTCAGCACACACAGAATCACACTTCATCAGTCAGAGGGGATGCTTGCCAATTGGTCACCCTATGCTTTGTGCGTGCCTATGTCTGGGTAATGCTTATGGGGTATTTAAAGGACTGCTATCTACTTTGTTATTTTCTAACTTCTGTTTTTCCCCTCATGTAAACTAAAGTTACAAAACATAGTATAGGAAGATAGGGAGGGTTCTCAAACTGTTGTCAGTTGCGTCCTACAAGAACCTGTTATAAAAACAGTACAGAGGTTTGCAGGCAGATGGAAGGTCATGAGAACAATGACGTGACAGCAACAGCATGGGAATGAGACACAGCAGCTCAGATGGACATTTGCAGAGCTGCACGTGAAAGGCAGGATACAGAAGTGCACACAAGGCTGTTAGCATTGCAAAGGTGAAGGCACTTGTGCACATCCTCGTGCAGCAATTGTGTCTCATATTTGTTGTTCACCACAGACATAGATGGGATTTTTATAAATAAATTGTGATTGCACGACTGGACTTAGGGTATAGTGCATTACAACTTCACAAAGAAGGAGTCAGAAAATTACACACATGGTTTCTCCACAGCAGGGTGAAGTTCAGGCAATCCAGACTCAATGCAAGAAAGTAAAAGCACGTTCTCTTAAATTTCTTAAATGTGAACTATAACTTCAAGCTTTTTTCCCTGTCCTTACTTTCTCCCGTTGATAGGAACCACATGGCATGAGCATCAACTTGCAGAAAATACCTTTTTCATCAGTGGTTAAAGTTTCAGCAGGGTGGAGGAAAACTACTATATCATTATTTCCAATTGTAACCTTTGTCCTTATGCTGTGTTAGTATCTGCAAGACATGGTATTGGGAGATTAAATAGCACAAACTTTTTTTTTCTTTTTTTTTCCTTTTTTTTTCACACACAATTCATACTCTATATTTTTTTTTTTTTTTTTTTTTTGTCCAGAAGGATGTTCTCAGCTATTTCTTCATAATCCAAGAGCTTACAATTTCTGCAAAGCAAATAAACTTGATACATGGGAATTTAGTGATTCAGACTTTACTGTAAAAGCAGAATGCCTGAGGTCACATCTATTCACTGAAACCACTTCTCTCAAACTTCTAAGTTTACCAGGCCAAAAATGGAGGAAATAAAGGAATAATACAGTTGCCTCATCCGAAGCTGGGAGGAAGCAAGCCTAGCTGGCTCTCTTGGTTATTTTCTGAGCCTGAGGAATAAATGTTAATGCCCCATGTGTACCACCTTGATTTGCTGTTACTTTATTTTCTTTGAAGAAGGGAAGAGCCCCCACACAGAGTGAGGGTTCTGGTTTGCTGGGAGATGTACTTGCTTTCCATAAGAGACAGTCCCTTCCTCAAGGATATCACAGCCTGAAGCGAAGTGACACGTGAGACACTGTGGTCAGCTTGTTACAGGTGGGACAATGGTCCCAGAATTTCTGTGGCAGAACTGAAAATCAGCCCCCTCGCCAGTCCAGCTCTGTCATCACAAGCCTCTTCCCCCACCTTTTCCTGGTTGCATTGCGCTTTTAAGACTGAGCTCCGTAAAGCTTCCTGTAAAAAAGTATGTCTGTCCTTGCAGGTCAGTGTCAGCAGGAGAACGGAGATGGAAGGACCATGGGTTGCTGTAGCCTTCATACGTCGTCCATAGAAAGCTAGACCTTGCCAAACCTAGAAGTCACAGTTAGCAGTGCAAGGGGAGCTGAAGGCATGACCCAGTTAATATTTTAAAGCCATTCCCTCTGTTGTGAAGCACAATAGGGAATAACTTGAGGGCATGGGCTGGATACCAACGTGTCATGGTTTCTTAATCATAGAAAACAGCCTATTGTCCTTAGCCTATACATAAAAATTACACATTGTACATTCTTACTAATGTCAGCCAAATCTCCATCCTATAATTAGCATATACTTATACTGCCAAATCCCCTGCTTCCTTTCAAGTGGGTTTCTTGTTGAGCTGTTATTATATATTTTAACCATACCCATTATTCATGCTTTTGTTTAAATTGCCCTGCTTTACCTGTGTATTTCTGTCATGCAACAGCTGATGCTCGCCTGCTGTTGCCACAGATACTTCCTGTTCCACCAAAACCCCAGGTGTCTCCACTATCATTAAGGCCCTTCCTAAAACAAGTAGGGAGCTGCTATCATGTTAAGAAGGAAATGATGATCTACACCCTGTCCTTTTAACCCTTTCCTGTAGGGTAAATAAGTTGGTTACTGTAGGGAAGCTCTACAATACTCCTCGTATGCAGTTCATCACGGCTTTTTCTGACTCCTGGTTCTCATTTTCCAGATTCTTTTTGTGCCTGTGGGACATTTATGTTATTCATCTAAAGCAGAAGTAATTTTCAATACTGAAAGAGGCTCATTCTTTACATTTTTAAAACATTTTTCTAAGAGCTTTGTCTTCCAATTACTGAAGAAATCAGAAGCTTTTATGTTTATATTCTGATTTATACAGGGTGCGTTGTCGGTCTCATTTGTCCTTCCATGAGAAAAAGCGACTGAAACTGCCTCCTTTGTGTAGGAAAAGTGTAAAGAAAGCTGGAAACGAGACTTCTGGGGCTCTCTGAAGCCATGTCAGACAAGAGGAGCCTGGGAAGTGAACTAAGTTAAAATCCATGGGAGTTTCATACAAAGAAGAGTTGTGTGATGACAACCCTGAAAACTCAAGGGCATTTCAGGCATTGCTGGTGAAGTGGCCAGATACCTGAAATCCTCAAAAGCTGGGATTTTCAAAAGTGCCTTGGAGGCTTATCTTCATATGTCTTTTTTATTACTAATTGTTAGTTTCTCATTGGTAACAACTCTAGCAGAGGAAGGGCCAGCAGGAAGTTGGTTCTGCTCTAATGTGCTTGGGTGTCAATGCAAAGTAGCCTCGCTGATGCCAGTGATGACAGGATCTGTCTGCTGTGTTTCCTACAGCATTGGCCTGGCCCCGGGGACTGTGTGCACGTGAGGAAAGGACAGCCACTGAACACAGGTCTCTGAGGTCTGAGCCAGCAGAAAGCTAACAGGTACCACTGTCAGTTTGTTAGCAGACCCGGGTGAAGCAAGAAGAAAACTCAGAGCTGACCTAAAGGCTGGGTATTTTCCCCGGGCACTGCCATGTCTTTGCAGACTTGTAAGCTGTTACCTATTTTCCATTTAGTCAATACACACACTTACTCACTTGGATCTTAACTCTGACTTGAAGATAGGATTATTGTTTTGTTTTGTTTTTAAAGTTGACAGCTGTCATTGCAATGCTAACAGATTACTGTGAGTCTGGTGCTTTTTAGTTCCATTGCTCATTCCCACATCCTTCAGGATGTCCAAACTGAAATCCAAGTGCCAACATGTGTGCTACAGGCTGGGTTGTGATTCACCAACAGCGGAGTCTTGGGAGGACAGGCGCCTTCCATTAATTAGTGATTGCTGGAAGGAGACAAAACCTTTGCACTGCACTGAATTCCTGTTCCTCGATTTGTCCTGTGCTGCCTTTTACTTAGGAAACGTGCTCAGGACACTCACGGCTTGATCACCCCTTTTAACTTGGCCTGGTGTTTACTGCAGGACCAGAACGACACCTGCCTGAATGCTTGCATAAGTCTGCCCTGCCCCAGGCAGGCAGAGCAGTATTTGTGACACCTAACTAGAGCAATCTACGGCAGATGGCTACAGCAGAAGACCACTCCTCTCCACCTTCCCTGATGCTTCTAGTGGGCTTGTGTCCTCCATCAAGGACCCAGTAAGGAACACGCCTTCCTCTCTCGCCAATACCTTTATCTCTCTGTGCCTTGGTTTCTGACTGGCGGAGCAGGGATGTAGGACAGGGTGCAGTACTGAAAGTGCAGAAGTACTGGTGACGAGGAGGTAAGCTGATGCCATGGTGAAGGACTGGAAGAGAAGAATGGCCATGGTCTGTCACAGGTGAAGTTCTGAAGGCATCTCTGGAAGTGACAGAAGTCATGTGGCAAGAAGCAGTGCCCTCACAAATAACTTCGGGACTGGCAGGTAAGTGAAGGGTAAAGTAATTGGCAATTCTTTGCTACAAAGTATTATGTTAGTCTTTAATTACAGATGTTCCAGGAAGTATGGATATGATACTTCACAGAGTCTGGTTTTAAAAACTTTCCTTGCATAAAGAGAACGTGTGCATGCGAAGGAAAAGTGGTCTGGTTGCTCTTCCTCTTTAAGGAATGCTTCTAAGCAAATGGATCATGTTGTGAGGCTGCTTTGCCATGGCTGTGTAAATGAATTGACCTTGAACTCCGTATGAAAACTCAAATAAATGAATAAATAATGAAAATAAACCCCCACAAACAGACAAGCACCTCCCTTACTGCCATGTCCTGGCCTCTTTATTATCTGTTTTCCAAGGAACCTCCCAGGAACAGTATCCCTGCCCTGTCCCAGGCTTCACTCACTGAATGTGCAGGACAGATGGTGTCCACAGATGTGCTGTCAGTGCTCACAGCTGCCCTGATTGCTTTTGTTCTGAGCCTGCCCACAGCAGCGTAGGTCTGCTACGCTACTACTGATGGTGCAGAGGTAGAAAGCCCTCTCCACAACCCATCAGAGAGTCTGCCTCCTCCTTCAGCAATCCTTGGCATTGCTGTGGGTGTTGTAATACCCCACCTCCACTTGCCACACAAGTTGTCTACAAGTCAAACCACACGTCTTCCTGCTGCTGGGGAGGAACTGCATTGCTGCTCATGAATTCTGTCCTCTGGGATGGGTGTCTGGAAGCACTATCTTCTCCACAGACCCACCTCATGCTCCTCCCTTCCTGATGATTGATTTCCCACCAGGGAATCCCACTTTGTTTAACCCATTCATACCAACCTGTGGACATCCATTTCTTCCCCAGCTCTTTCATCCACAGAGGAGTGTGACCAAAGGTTGGGTGGGCGTACCTCGCCTTTAAGTCTGCTGTGAGGGGACTGCAGGAGTGCTCCAGAGTGAAGTATGGACATGTGGGGTGGGAATTCAGCTTGCTGGCTTTTCTGCGCTATGTTTGATTCAGCTGGAGGCAGCCTCTGTGAGGATTCAGCTCTCTGCCTGCTTTTGGAAAGTTACCTCAAATGAGCTCCTCTCACGGTGGGACAGAGGAGGCAGCAAGGGACACCTCAAGGCTCCCTCACGGGCTGAGGCCAGCACATCTGCCTGGCATTGCTGCTCTTTGGGGACGTTGTGGCACCTCCCAGATGTTACTTTCTCCAAGCTCCAGCTGACGGATGGAGCTAAATCTTGTCCGGGTTGCAGCAAATGATGGCTAAAAAGGAAGATACCCATTTTAACTCATTGCCAAGGGAGGGATGTTGCAACTGTCGGGCCTCCCTTCAGGCAGACAGGCAGGTGTTTCAAACAGGAGGGCAGCTTCACTGCCTTTACCTCCTGTTTGGCAGCTCATGCATCCCATTTGGCAGCCTACTGATTCAGCCTGTCTTCTTCCCCTCTGGGAGGCTTGGTTCCTGTGGGATCATGGAGGCTTTTGCCTTTCCCCATTGTTTCTGGCCTGCTTGCCTCGTTGGTGTGAATGGGATGGTAGGCATTGTGACAGGCTGCTGGGAAGCTCAGGAGAGGGGAGCATGAGCTTGCACTGAGCACCAGGAGCTGTTGTTTTCCTGGCAATGGGGCCTGGCATGAGCAAATTCCTCCTTGTCAGCCTGGTGGGGCTGATAAATGGCTGTTGCCCAAGGCTGTTGCCCAATGGCTGTTGCCCAAGAAAAATGGGGTGATGTTCCTATTCAGCCCACCAAATTAGCAGCAGGACCCTGCTGTCTTATCCAAGCATGCGGACTGTCTATTAAGAGAAGGGGCTTTTTGGGGAAGGTGGTCATGCTGGCAGCCAGGGCTTGTCCTCGGTGCATTTTGGGTGCATGTATCTGACCCAGAATACCACTGCCACAGCCCCTGGTCATGCCGAGGGAGGGCAGGCTGTCGCAGGGACATCAGCATGCGCTGCTCACTGCCGTTCCAGGGCAGCTGCCAGTGCAGGCACAGAGCTAAAACAAGTTCATCTAAAATTGTAATTCTGTTCTGAAGTGCTGGTGACATTATTAGGCTGGGCGAGCTCTTCGGCAGTGTGTATGATATGAACCAGAAACCTCCGGTGCAATTACAGCCCTGTGTACAACGCTGTGATGATAATAGAGCACATTAGCCAAGCAACGGCGTCAGAGGTTTGAGCAGGATTTTCAAACCCTCTTTTTAATTAACGAGTGCAGACACAGTGCTGACCTGGGGCTGCTGCTAACAATGAAGAAGTGGAGAAGGAGTAGAAGGGAGGTAGGTAGAAGGTGGGACGAGGGCAAGTTTTGAGACTGCTTTGTCCCGCAGCCACCAAAGAAGAGTGTGAGACAGGAGGAGAAAAAGAAAGAAAAAAACGCAAAGGAGACAAGAGAATAAAAGGAGGGATCGGAAATGAGAATTAAGAAGCTACAGAAGTAAGACAGGTAAAAGCTCTCAAACTGTGGCTTGTGGACTGCTTCTGAGCACTCTCCAAATGTCCCTGCTAACAGAGCCGGTTCCTCCACTGCAGAAAGGGGACGAACAAAAAGGAGGGAGACCTCAGCAAAGAGCAGGCCCCGTTGGTTGCCTGACTACACAACATGCCTGGTTTTAAGGAGCTAACCCCCATCAGAGACTCAGAGCAGTTAGCCTCTTCCAGAATCCCTCACTGGCATAATTTGTGAAAATATGCCCAGACGGGCTGACGAGCAGCCTTTCCCTGGCCCTGCCAGGAGCCTGGGCACAGCAGGGTGCAGGAGGGTGGTGGTCTCTTCCTTGGTGTTGCCAGAGCTTTGCCTCCTTGTACCCCCACAGACAGCAAGATGTAGGAGCAGGGTGTTGCATATGGATGGAGGCAGGCTCTCCCTTTACCCTCTTGGGTAATGATTTTTTCCACTAAGGGTTCAGCATTAAAATTCTGAAGATGGAGATCCTGAGAGGAAGAATGCATTTGATATATATTCTGCATTGCATCAATGTGACAGTGACATCTTATTGAAAATAACGAGCATGGAAGGAATTACAGCCTTCCCCTGGTGAGGTTTGCACTGCTACCAAACTCCCCTGCTGTATCACTGGCAAACCTGGAAAGAGCACTGGTTTTGGCATCAGTACGCTTCCAGATTGCCTCCATTATAATCTTGCATAAGCATTGCTGCCATCGCAGCGAGTAGCATGTGTTAGCCCATTCAAGTTCTGCAAATGTTGGCATAAGGGAGGTGAGGAAAAGAAACCTCTGGGGCATGGAGCAGGCAGTGCGGAATGCTGGTGCTCTCCCGGCAGCAGCCGGGCCTGTCTCCTCCTGGAGTGATGCAATGAGGAAGGGAAAAAGCCAAGCGGAGGAGACAAGCGGAGTTTGCTTTGGCACGCGTCTCGCTTATTGTGGGAGAAACCAACACCCACGGATAATGCTGCAAGCACGTGGTGAGCCCTCCCATGATTAATTGCAAAAAAATCCTCACGCGCAGTGTCATGGTTGACATCTCTAGTTGCAGACAAATGAATAAATTAAAAGTTGCAGTTTTCACGACAGGCAAATGTCTTTTGTGTATCTTCAGGACGTGGCATATAAATGCAGCAGGCACGCAGGTACGTGCAGGTTGCGTGTGGATGCTCCCAACATGGAATTAGCACACATGCATTGTTGCACCTGCAGTCTTGTGCAAAAATGCCAAGCGCAAGCCATTCATCTCTGCATCTGCCCGATATAATGGAGCTCGGACAAAGCTCCTTGGGGCACCTCGGTGGGAGCACATCCCCGCTGGGACACCCGTGGAGCCGCCTGGAGGTGCAAAGCTCCCCGTCCGGGCATCCCGGGGAAGGCGAGCAACCCCCGTGCAATTCACGAGCAGCCAGCCGCTGCTCACCCTAATTAACTCCTCACCCGGCACCCGGGACAACCCCTCCGCTGCCCGCCCCTCACCATCTCCCCTCCCCCCCCCCCCTTTCCTCCCCTTCCTCCTCCTCCTCCTCCCCTCCCCTCCCCTCCCGGCCCGGTGTCCGAGCCGCCCCCTCCCCGTGCCCGCGCCGTGTGCGGGTGTGCTCTTGCACACTTCCTGCGGTGTGTGAGACCCGGCTCCGGTTTCCGGTAGCTGACAGCCGCCGCAGCCCGTCCCTGCCTCCTCCGGCGGCAGCGCACACGGGCACGGACACGCGCGGGGGCGAGGAGCAGGAGGAGGAGGAGGAGGAGGAGGAGGAAGGCACAGCACCCCGCTGCCCCCCCCCCCCCCCCCCCAGGCTCCCGCTTGGTGCTGCACAGGCGGCTCCGCACCGATCCTGCGGACGGGCACCTGCAGGTAGGCGACCCACCCGTGTGCGTGTCCAAAAAATAATAATAATAATAAAAAGCCAAAAAATTAGGCACGCAGTCCCTCTTGCCGCCCCCCCCCCCCCCGCCGGCAGCAGGGGTGGGGGGCTCGGGGAGGCCAGGGTGTGGAGGCAGCAGGGGGCATGGGGGGGCAGTGAGGGTCCTGCCCACGCGTGGGTGGCCCTCACCCACCCCTGGGTGCGCTTGGTGCTGGTCCCCTCGCAAACTTGGTTTTGGGGAGGGAGGCAGTGGGACAGGCTGGGGGAAGATGGCTGAGGGTAGGGGAGCGGTGGGGAGGTCCGTGGAGCCCTCCGTGGGTGGGTTTTGGGGGGCTGGCAGCTCCGCTTTCCTTTCCGACCGTGGTGTGGGCGTGGGAGCTCACGGCCACCCACGTCCCACAAAATCAGCTGGCTGTGAGGCAGTGCAAGATGTGGAGGGTGGCTGTTTTCCTTTCAAGTGCATGAAGGCAATCCCTAACAGAAACAAAACAATACGCCGGGTGGGAACGAAGCCCCCCGAGTGTGCCCGACTTTCAGCATTTGGATTGCCAGCCTCTGAAGTTTGCCCCTGGCTGCCTCCTCCGCCACTCCCCCACAGCCCTCCTCGGAATCGAAATCCGTGTGAGAGGGGCTGCAGTACCAAAACTGTGATGGATGATGCTGAAGCTTCCCCGAACTGCCGGGGACAGCAGTGGGTTTTTTTCTGTTGATCTGAAGAGAAATGGGACCAAGCCTCCAGTGTGCTTACCAGCAGCAGTCAGAATTTGCATAAATCAGATTATCACATCCCTTTGCTGCTGCCTTGACGGCAACTTTTCAGGTCAGGGACCAGGTTTATTTTCCTTAACTTTTTCCCTCTTCAAACAGAGCATCCCCAAAAAGGTCGTTTCAGGTCAGGAGTGACCAGTTCCTGTACCCCCCAAACCTCCCAGGTTGCTTTCCTTTCCCCCTGTGTAATTCAGTGCCCAGACCGGCCGGTGCTGCAATTAACCTAATAACCCCTGCCAGCACCACACTGGGGCTGCGCGCCTGCCCACAGCCGCGTGCATCATTGATGCAGGCAGCTTACCAGCTGGCTGGCATTGCCAGCAGCCACACCAAGCCTCCCTGGGCTCAGACCTGATGGTTGTCTCAGGCTGATTTTTGCATTTCAAACCTCTTTTTGCCCACTTCGGAGGCTGGGAGTCGCATGGTTCAGGTGCTCGCCTGGTGTCCCACGGGGAGAATGGGTGCGTGGTACCCGCTCACCCTCTTTCCTCACTGCCTGTGGCTCCCAGCAAAAAGCCATTTTTCAGCCTTGTGCTGAAGCCTGTCAGCTCTTTGAGATCCTCTGAAGGTGAACCAGCCTGGTAGTCTGCCTGCTTGGCACCCAGACGAGTAATAGAGAGATAGGAACTAGTAAAAAGATGCTTTGTGAACCAAATATTAACAGAAGGTGTTTGGTGGCTCACACATGCAGCGTAATGCTCGCTGTGAGAGAGGCATGCAGCGGAGTTACTCCTTCTGGTGTTACCAGGAGCTCGTACAAACGGTATGATGTAGCTCTTCTTTGTCTTCCGCTGAGATGCCTCGGTTTACAGGAGGTTTTCCAAAAACTGTGGAAAAAATTAATAGCTCAAATACTTTCTTAGCCAAATACTTCTCAAGCTGCTGTGCTGTTTTTTGTTTTGTTTTGTTTTGTTTTGCTTTGTTTTTCTTAAGCCAATAGGTAGTAGTATTGCTGATCTTGTTGCCCTTTGCTCATCTAGTCCTCTGCTCCCGTGCTGATGCATCTGTGCCTGGTTTCCTATAACCAAACACATCAAAAGTTTCAACAGCGTGGCACGATGCCACTCAGGTGGTGCTAACAAACGTGTTTGCAGTCACCAAGTTTCCCCAGCAGCTCCAGTTTGCCTCCTTTAGTGCCCGGCGGTGGCCAGGAGCATCCCTGCTGGAGGACCCCTGGTGCTTTCAGCCTCCTGGCCTTGCACACCTGTGCCTCCCGTTGGCTGCAGAGGAGGGCAGAGGTGCACGGGTGCGTTTCCTGGCTGCATGTGGAGCCAGGAAAATTTGTCCCAGCACCCGTTTCCCCGCTGCTTTCCTGCACCTGCGCTCAAGGAGGGGTATCCCTGCCTCAGGGCGAGGTATCCCTGCCTCACGCAGCTCGCAGAGGGGTGTGAAAGTTGGCTGCTGTTCCTAAGGTGTTTCCCGGGAACGTGTGCGGCAGTCAGTCGTCTTGAGGATTGCTGCGCTTCTGGTAGTTCAAGTGCGATGAGCTGCACATACGTCTCTGCTTTCGAAGGTCACGGCTGCGCTCCTTCCTGTGGAGTAAAGCAGGGCGAGATGAAGGTTAGCGGCTTTGCAGCGGTGACAGTTTTTGCCAGCTCTTCCAGTTCCCTTTTCTGTGAAAAATGCGTTAAAAGGAATGTTAGTGTAAGTCAAGTGTTTCCTTAATAGATCTGCCTAATAGCTGAAAGGAACTTGAAAGACTCCTATCTCACTCCCTCTTATAATGAGGAAGACCCGTGGAGCACGACTGCTTCATCTCCAGTTACTTGACCTTGGCTCTGATTTGTTGATTTATGAACTTTATTTACTGGCAGGATTGGCGAATTCTCTCGCAAGACAGAAATTGCAGTGTGCCAGCCCGCTCCGTCGTTTCCTAGGTAACGAGTACACCGCGCGGATTCCCTAATGAGACCCTCAGCTGGCTGTTGATTGTCTGCATTTTTCTTGTTCGGCGATCCCAGGCCCTGAAGTAAATGCAAGGACTTGTTCATATGCCTGTCCAAGACCTAGCAGTGTAAATGGAGGCAGAAGGAAAGCAGGAGATGCCCTCAGCACGGTGGGAGCGTACCGCAGCTGAGCCTGCTGGCGTGGTGCAAGCAGTGGCCTTTTGGTGACATGCTTTCTGCTGATAAGTGGTCAGTGAGAAGGACCCATCCCCAATCTCGGGTGTGTTTTGAGCTTTGTGTGCCTTTTCTGTGGCTGGTGGTTGTGTGTGCAAACATGTAAGTTATTTCCCATCATCTGGAGGCTGTTCGTAATTGCAGGAGTTTTCCACATTTTCTGGTTTTATCAAAGCCATTGTGTTGCTGGAGAGTCCCTTCAGATTCTCCGATTCCTTTCCCTATTAATTGTTTAGCGAAAGGCAGGATCTGTAGCTGTCCATTCACTTGACTGGTGTTAGCTCAGAGACATCACGTGAATCCTGCTGGACCCAAGCATCCTAGGGTTTTAGTCCTGGGAAAAGCTATAGGAACAAAAGTTTTCCTGTAAGTACGAAATCACAGGATTAGATTTGTGGTATTCAGAGAGTGATCCCTGTGACCTTCTGCAAGGTTTTTAATTCCACTGCTTGAGTTCAAAGTCATAGTTTTCTAAAAGCAGTTGCTAGACCTAAAATGTTTTACATAAGCAGTTTATAAATAATACCTAATATAACTGGAAGAGATAAGGCACAGAGGTCAAGAGATGCCTCTCCTCTTTTCTTTCCAGTTTTGTTTATTTCTTTATCTTCCTTTTTTTATGATCTGCCTGATTATTCTCCTTAGTGGGTGTTTGTGGTCAGTGTGGACTATCAAGCAGAAAACAAAAAAGACAAAAAGCAGGACTATAGTAGTGTAGCAGTGGGCAGACATCCAAACCCATGTGTTGCTCAGCGTTGGCAACTGGACTGGATGAGAATTAGTTTTCTTTTCTTGAATGACCAGCACTATAGTTTGGAGGCTTTATTCTTTCATCTCTCCACCTATCAACAGCAATATTGTAACTAAAGAAATAGGCAGGAAGGGTATCCATGGCATTATTATCTTCTGTAGTGCTTTTTTGTTTTTGTTTTCCAAAATATATGTAAAGCCAGTGGCAATTGAATTTATTAATTCCATGGGTGGCTATCCTTCCATTGCTTAAGGCCAGTGAAAGAAAAGTCATTGATGATCTAGCAGTTTGCATCGCAATTCCTTCTTTGCCCAGGCAAAAGCAGTCTCTAAAAGCCTGGTACCTGACTGCACATTAACCCATCTTGTCTTAAAGGTTGTTAGTGCCTAAACCCAAGCACTGTGATGGGTTTAGGCTCCTCATTGCTGTCTGTCGTCCACAGTATGAGAGGCAGTAGTGTTTCCCCTGTGTGGAGGTGTGCTTGTCCGTAATCGAGGATGCTGCAGCTAATAATCGTTGTTGGTGGGGTCTGCTGTTGTGGCTACTGCTGCCAAATACCTCCGCTGCCTCCACCCCCCTTCCCAAAAACAAAGTTCCTAATATGAACCAAAGTTCACCTAATGAACCCAGCCAAACTTCCATATGATCAAGGGCTGTGTTTGGGGTTGGTTATAAGATGTTTTGGGCAATTACTTAATGGTTTGCCCAGTAGTTACCCAAAAGAATAACTGTGGTTAAATTATATATATAACATATATGCATAATAGACTAGCATATAAATATATCTATGAATATATAAAATTTATGTTTAGATATATATTTCACATGCAATAGCATATTTTATGCATTTATGATATTCTATCATGTCACTATAGTCTATGTCAGAGTATGTATAGCATTATATACATACTAACATATGTACTGTTATTATATATACATATATAATATCATTATACATATATCATTATGTATTCATTATACATATAATATTCTATTCCATCATTATGTAGTCAGGTGAGGTAAAACAGAGAAAAGATAGGCCCTGCAGAGAAGGTGCCTGACTTAGTGGGTGGGTGAGTGGCGTTTCTGCGGGCTCTGACCTGCTCTCAGTCCTGTTCAGCGCCTTCCCGAGTGCCGTGGTGGAAGGAGCCACAGGTCTCCGTATCGCCTCTGCAGGTAACATGCGGCCAGAAGACGTGGGAACAGAGAGTCACATTTCAAAACCATCTCAGCGGGTTGGCCATCTGAGCTGAAAATGATAGGTACAAGGTTTGAAATGCGGGTTTCTGCTCTGTGGTACGGTGAGATGAGTGCTGAAATCACGGGTTGGGTGGTAATGTTGTGGGGAAAAAAGAATCAGGAAGATGAAACCTAAGTGCTGTGCAAGGAAGAAGGGACTAACTTTGCTCCATGGGCAGGGTGGATGGGACCAGGGACAGCAGCAGTCAGTAGGAAGGATGACTGGGGCTCAGCTTCAAAATGTTGACAAGAAATTGCCTGGTGTAGCTCTAGGATAGCTTTTGAGGGAAGATGATGACTCTGCTGAGGGAAGCCCTCAAAAAGAGGTTAAATGGCCATGTGCCCACAAGGCAGCTCTGTGTGCTAGTGGAGCCCTATTGTTCAGGGACTCTTGTATCATGATTAAATCCACTGTATGCAGGAAGCTCGACTGAGAGTATAATGGACACTTCCCAAAAGGGCTGAGGAAAGACATGGATACTTTTAATATGAAATAAAGAAGGTGTCTGTGTGTGTAAAGGCCTGTATCCTGGAATCTCAGAATGGTTTGGGTTGGAAGGAACCGTAAAGGTCACCCACTCCCAACCCCGTGCCATGGGCAGGGACACCTCCCACTAGGTCAGGTTGGCCAAGGCCCCATCCAGCCTGGCCTTGAGCACCTCCAGGGATGGGGCACCCACAGCTTCTCTGGGCAGCCTGTGCCAGGTCCTCACCACCCTCTGTGTGAAGAATTTCTTCCTGATATCTTGTCTAAATCTCCCCTCTTTCAATTTAAAGCCACTACCCCTTGTCCTATCAGTACAGACCTTGGTGCAAAGCCCCTCAATATCTTTCCCACAGGCCCTCTTTACATACCAAAGTTACCTCTGGAGCTTTGAACACCCTTAATAACACACAGGCTCTGTGTTCCCACAGATCGGGTGGGCTGTGTCCTTGCTGCTGTGCGCAGGGAGTTTGCAGCATGGCAGCCTCTGCGAGGGACGGCCACGCAGGTCTGGTAGGCACTTGACGTTGCAGTGTCTTCTTGGCTCTGCTGCTTCTTTTCTCTCCCTAATCCCACAGCTGCGTACCATGGTTCTGTGCTCGTTCGTGGTGTCTCTGCAGGCTACATATGGAGAGAAGAGGATGTATTTATGTTCCCCACAAAGTGTTCTCCTGGAGCTATGTAGAAAACCCTTATCACCCTGTGATAGTTTTCAAAATTGGTTGCAACACGCCAGAAGGAGCCAGCATATTTTAGCTGGTAACACTCCAAATGTCATAGCTTAGAATTTGCAAAATATTGCAGGATGGAACAAGATTAATGAACTATTCTTGAAATGTAGAAGCTGACAGTTTTCCTTCTGTTTAATCAGTGATATTTTGATCCTCGCTGTTGAGCAACTTTTGCTCAGAAGACTCCAATGTACTCTTTTAGTTGAGCATTTTCTATTCTCCATCACGCAAGTTGTCTCCTTGCAGCAGTTCACAGTCATACTAGGTCATGCCGCTGTGCACTTTGAGGTTAAATATCTGTTCAGATCTTACAGTAACTGAAAGCTTTTTATGGAGTCTCTCTTTTTTTTTTTTTTTAATTTCACATTTAACTAGGAAAGTGAATATTTCCTGTCTGAAATTTAAATTTCATGCTGTCTTTTTTTTAGCCCTGTTAGGAGGATTTTTGTTGTTGTTGTTGGAACAGATTTAACCTTCTTATCTGTAATTATAAAACCAAACTTAGCTCTTACAGACTTAGTGTTAAATGTTTTAAACCTAAGAGGCAAGCATTTATTGTGAAAACAGTAAACAACTATTGTACTATTGAAACTGTTCTGTAAAGTGCTTGGTACAGACTGTGCCAGATGTAAGAATCCTAGCAAAGTGTAACTTTATGAGTATCCCATTTCAATGAACACTTTGTTCTTGCCCAAACCTCTATCAGATTACCTTGTTAAAATGGTTTCAAACCTCCAGGTTCTCTCACCAGCTGCAGACAGTGATTTGCAGCTTGCTGAGCTCTCCCAGCCCACTCTGGCTTGCCAGCCCTGGCTGGGGTTGAACAGCCTCACTGAATTTTGGGGCTCTTGGAGCTCTGACCTTTCAGTCAGCTGTGAGGTGTCCCCCAGAAGCGGCCATTGTGTGCTATAAATCTATTTTCTCTGTACCTTTTTTGCACTTGCCCCATGCTTTCTCCTAACCATAAAGGATGTGAAAATTAACAGTTATCATTTCCAGTTAATCCTCCAGCTCTGTTGAATCCTGACTCATGCCCTTGAAAACTGACGCTGATTCACACACCAGCCATTCAGGTTTAACATTTCCATCTCTGATTTCTGAAAATGTCTCTCTTGTGGAGAAAAATCAGTGACAAAGAAATGTTGTTTTTAAAACATGAACATTAAATATCCCCCATCAGCTTGATAATTTCCAAATCCTCTGGATTTTAAGTTATATTTAAGTGTAGATTTTCCATGCAAGTTTAAAACTCAGCCCCCTAAATCAAAGTGTGTTAGAAAACTCATGCTCAGAACTTCTGTCCAAAATCTCTTCCAGCTCCCTGTGCACAGCTTCACTTCATAGCAGGGTGTAGCTAGAACATTGTAAATGGCATGTTTTCACTGAAGTGAGTATTATGAATTAAACGAGCAATGCAGGACCCCACCCCCTGTGTCTGACCCAGTGCATGGCATCAGCCTGCAAATAAGGCACAGCGCTGAGTGTTGGCTGAATGGGCAGTAGGATCTGATTGAAATACCGGCCACTGATAAAGACATTTTGGCCGGGGAGAACTGGGTCAGATACTTAGATTTTTATCAATCTGTCTTGATTCTAGGCAGAGAAGGTGTTTTTTACAGGGACAAGCAAAGAGAGACAGGAAATTATATATATATATTTATAAAAATGCACACACCCACATACACACACACACACACACATATATATATGTAGCCACAGTATGTAAATTTTTCCCCTTGTCTTATCCTGGTCATGTTTACTTGCTTGTCATAAATATCATAAAGGATTGGTGCTATAGCATGTTGGATTTTACAGTGCAATCCAGCAAAACATAGGCAAGTGATCCTTCCTGAAACAGAAGCATTATTTAGTGAATGCTTGCAAATTTTAAGCAACGTTTTAGTTATTGCATTTTTTCCTGTGCTTTTCCCAGATTGCCTGTGAATATGTTTTCCCTTCAGCTAGCTTTTTTTTTTTTTTTTTTTTTTTGGTCTGGTTAGATAATCTATTCAAAAGTACTGACACTGATCTCAGTATGGAAATGTACAGCAACCCTTCTTAGTAATGCATTCACATGTACAAAAATGCTGTATTTGGATTTACAATCTCTTTTGGATTGAAAAAAATATATACATTATGCCACACATCACAAATACGTCCTGTTTTAGAACAGCTCCACAGGATAGTGGAGTTTTACTGGGTTACAGCATCAGGCGATTTATATGGAGGGTGGTTACTCACCCGACCCGTTACTTGCAAGAAACATTCCACACTTTAATTGAGCTCTTTTCAATATGCTGCCTCTGCTTTAATGCGCTGTGTTTGCTGTATGAGTTCGGATAGTCTCATAAAGATGGCTAAAATTTGTTTTGGTCTAGCCTAGAGTCAAGGAGAAATAACAGCTCAGTGTCATATAGTGAAGATATGCACTATTACCCATTGCACTTTTTTTAACATCCAATACTTTCCTGTTGGATCATTAACCCTTTAATGGTAGGTGACCTCTTTTCAGCCAGGTATCTCTAAAACTGTCTTTGCCTCTACTGACCTCCTAGATACTGATTGAACTGCTCTGCTGTGTTTGATTAGTTTAGTTTACAGACCATTTAGCTGGTGCAGAGGTATTTAGACGGGATAACATTGTGAAGATTAAGATGGGGGAAATAAAAACCTGGAATCACTTCAGTAGGCTTTGTGAAACAAAGAGGGATTAATCTCATGTGTTTATGTACATTGGAGAATCTTGGGAGTCGCCCTTTGGACTCAGCAATACAATCTTCTTCTGGAGAAGTTGCTCTCACTCCTTCAGTGAGAGAGAGGTGATGCTTTCCTTCACTGCATCAGTTCCCTGTGTGGACATCCACTTCTGTTGTTGGTGCCCTGCCCATGTCTGTGAGGTTCACACTAGGCCCTAAGAATATGCTAATTATGGAGATAAGACCCAAGCAAGCTGCTCTGTGTTACTTCATTAGTGTTGATGCAATAATATTATACTGGTGCAATTAAAACCACAAAGTCTGAGTGAAGACATCTACACATCAGCTGGTTGGTGTCATTCCTTGGCTGCTCTTACCTGTGAATTTCACCACTTGCCAACGCTTTGCAGTGATGCAAGCCAGGTTTTCTTGTTCCAGCTGGCAGAGCTGGAGCTAGATCTGTAATGTTGCACTGTATTTTTCTTTTTATATACCCCTTTCATCGGATGCCCTTTTCCCAGTACTAATGGCCATTGACCTTCATTGACATGTTCCAAGGGAGTTGCCAGTTGTTTTTTTTTCTTTCTTCCTTGGTTTTTTTTTTTTATTATTTATTTTTATTTATTTATTGGGGGATGCTAGCCTATCAGTAGACATGGGGACGATCAGTGCAAAGTCCCTTTCCTCCCCACGTCATCAGGAGAGATTTGGGGTGCCCCTGGGTAAGGAGATAGGGGAGCACCTGTGCACAGCTCTTGGTCTCCTCTCTGGAGGATGGAAGTGGGCTCTTTGCTCAAATGCATTTTTGCCCTAGCCCGCACAGTGTCATTTTCTGGGCTTGGGAGTGCCTTTGCAAGTCACTAGAATGGCTTCAAGGACCCACCTGGTTCGCTTGGCAGTGCTACAAGACCCTCCTGTAAAATTAATGCAGGCTTTGGTAGCCTTGGGAAGGGAAATAGGTCAAGAAGTCCTGGCCGCACAGAGATGGGGCTCTTGTGTGGATGGACCTGTTGCTCCTCTGGGTTTTGCGTGGATTGCCAGTCTTCCAGAGTTTTGAGGTGCAGTGAGAGTTTCCTACAGTCTTGTGTGGGCTTTTTGTCCAGGCTGATGTCCCAGTGTATGTGCTTTTGGGACCAGGTTAAGCAGAGGTCTGCAGAGCTCGGCGGTGTGAAAGCTTCCTCCCAGCTGACTGACTAGCAATGGGGAGAGTTGGACCCAGGCCCCAAGGCTAACACAAAGCCCCCTTCATGGCAAGCTCCTTCTCACAGGATGGTTCTGCTGATCCCATTGCACACTGCTTTTGTGGGAATTAATACCTGCTGTCTATGATATGAGGTATCTTGTTGAACCTGTATTGAAGGTCAAGTAAATTAAGTCATACGAGTCATTTTCATCTGCATGAGTCACCTTTTCTCTCTGTTTATTGACTGCTTTGAAGGACTCTCACTGGACCTTCAGGGGCTAGCAGTTTTCCCTCATGGCTGTACGCAAGCATAATCCTATCTTGTTACATTTGTTTAAGTGCTGTGCTACTTAACTCTTAATTATTCTCTGTTCATGCAAGATGATTTTTCAAAAATAATTCCCTGTGTTAATAATTATAGTATGAGGAATTCAGAAGGATGTCAAAGTAAAATGTCTGCTGATATGCTGTTTGAGAAGCAACGGTTCTTTGGTTTTAGGGTGCTGTTTATTTTTGTTGGTTTCATGGGACTGATGAAAGAAAACGGCATTACCATATTTCACGTGGTTTGACCCATTAGATTGTCTGGTAAAAAGTATTTGAGTAGGCGGCAAATTGAATTGCTTTTACATTTTCAAGACACTTAAGATATAAAATAGAAGAGACAGCACTAGATAAACATGCTGCATATATAATAATACTACTGCCAAGGAAATTTAATTCAGTCCTCGGTGATGGGTTTGGGCAGATGCGTTGCATTTAGCTGGAGATAAGGTAATGCATGCAGCATGATTTCAAGTAACTAGGACGAGAATGAAACCGATATTTTGTATTAGTTGTGTATTATTTATTGTATCAGATATAAGTGTACAGCAGACACCTGATGCTACCACCATCTGCTTGGTGTCAGATACTGTGCCTACACGTGGAAAGGGTAGGATGGTGCTGCCTGGACTTTCTGTACAAGAGTTGCCACGGAACAGCTTTCGTTTTGTAAACAGTGACTTTGTTACTGCTTTCTGGGTAATTTGCCTTCTTTGCCAGCACTGTAGTTCTGCCATTAAAAATCAAAATTTGTGTGAGTAGTTGGCAGCTTTTGTGCGATGGTCCTGGTATTGTACCTTACCTGTGAAGCTCCAGAGGATGGAGGAAGGATGGAGGAAGCTGTGCAACCCTACTGCTTGTGTTTGCCTGCGAGTTCTCCAAGACAGAATGCGAGGATATGACCTGTGTATCACAGGCTTCTTTCTTAATCATGATTGCTTTTTTTCAGCTCGCCCAGCAACATCGGGTTTTTGATTAAAGGAAGGCATTGCGCTCACCGCTGCCACCTCACCACCCCAAGACTGGGGTTGTTACCGAAGCACAAAGCCGCAGTCTGCAAGAATCGGGGCTGCAGGTCTGGCGGTGCAGGGTCAGGGAGGCACAATCAGAGGATGCACTACCTGTACTCTCCCAGCGGCACCACAGAGAGCAGCCAGGGCTTTCATAGTCTCCAAAGTCATGTGAAGATAGATGGCTACTTCTGCGCGGGCCTCCCAGCATGTACAGAGAAAAGAGGGGGACGTAAATGATTAAATACCAGCCTGCATCTGCACAACACCAGGAGATGTCCTGGTTATTGAGCAGTAACCTGCACTTGCAGTTTGCTTCCTTGGCTTTTTTCTGCAAAGGCTGGGATCGTGGCAGAAGTGAGACACAAACACCCTTCCCCTTAGGAAGGGGGAAAGCAAAAGGTTTTTCTAGCGACAGGAGGGAATGATACTAAACAGTGTCTTTTGGGGAATGGTTCCTTAGTGATTGCTTGGAGAAATGAAAACCTGGGGAGATTGTGACTATGCAGCCAAAAGGGAAAAAGGAAAAAATAAAAAGCAGTGGCAGTGGGAGAGCTGCGTGGCACTGTCTGATGCTCTTCAGGAAATGCAGTTTGCTCTGCAGGGTACACATGGATTTCATGTGCTCCAGTGCACCTGCAGCATGCAGGCTACCTGGCTGCCTGTTTGTCTGTGTTCTGCTGACAGCAGCAGAGAGGTTTTTCCCTTTTCCTCATGGGATGCCTATGGTGGTTCGGCTAGGTGGGGCACGCAGCAACGGGGGCAGGCAGACAATGGCCACGTGTCACCTGGGGCGAGGCCTGGTGTTTTTTACTGAGAAAACACTGTTTGTGCTCAAATGTTTTGAATTCGTAAAGGTCTCTGTGGTGCATGCTGGGGCTGAGTGGGCTGAAAGTGGGAAGTTGCAGCCTGCTGGAGAAAGCAGTTTTTCGGGAACATTTGCTGCTGTAAACGAAACCCATGGCCTGTCTGGTTGCCAGCTTCTTCTTCACAATTAGCACACGAGGTTGTCTCAAAACTGCCATAAAGGGCAATCCTTGATTTTCTGTGGCAAGGCTAGTTTGAGAAATTTTACAAGCCTTGTGAATTTGATTTTACGGGACTCTGAATGCGCTGCTCACGAGAGCTCCCTGCTTCTTCTGCTCTGCAGCATGGCTCTTGCTCTAACACCCAGAACAAAATTCCCCCCCCAAATTTCAAGACTGTGCAGTCTGTGGCATGAGTGATGTACGTCTTACCTGTGTTCATCACGGGCAGCACGGAGGTGTGTGTGCTGTGAGTGGGGAGGTGGAAGGAAAAGAAAGCCAGCATGCTCACTGTGCATCACTTGGCATCTGGCGGATGGCTTTGCCCAACTGGAAATCCCCCTTGGCTATGGCATGCACGGCAGCTGCACGTGCCAGGGGGCTGCAGGGGCTGGATGGAGCTGGAGGAGTTAGGCCAGGCGTGAATCCTTCGTCTCTGCTTCCACCAGCCCCTCTATGCATCTCGCTCGCTTCTCCGTGCCTTTACACCTGATGGCAGGACTGCTGGCATTGCTGGGGCTGAGGAAGCACTGGGAAAGTTGCAGGCATCCATGAGCACTGCTGAAACTGGCAGAGAGCAAGTTAGTTGGATAACGGCTGGATTTCATAATAGTAGTTATTAAATTGGTTAAGTTACTTCTCTGTTTCACTGGAGAGTTCAGTCCACTAGTAACGTTACCACTTGTGTTCTTCACGGACATTTATTTAAAATATTTGTGGGTTTTTCTTTTTGGAGCTTTTTGCTGACATTTACATATGAAGTCATTCTTTTCCTAATGTAATTGCTGGTGTAATAGGCACCATGTATTACTGGCATAAAAAAAAACAGTCCCTAGGGAGCAGAACTGAGCTAGTTGTCATTAAACTGTGGAACTGAGCAATACCCGCGGAGAGCAATGCCACAACAGGGAGCCCCGGGAGATGCTGCCCTCCCAGCCCTGCAGGGGCAGCTGCCCAGCTCTGGTTGTGGTTCAGATCCATACCGTGCTCCTGTGATGGGTGCCCACCTCCCTCCTGCACCCCTTGTCCATGGCCTGAACCATCTCTGTGTGCTGGAGGGCAACAAGAGAGGGCTGCTTCTGCATTTCTTGCATCTTCAGAGGCTTGGCTCAGGTGTCACCTTGAGTTTCTGGTGTCACCTGGAGTTTCTGAGGCACCAGCGCTGCCTGCCCAACATTGTGTTTGTCCCAGGCACTGCTCTTTTTTGTTTTTTTCTCTTCTCCTCCTACTCCATCCATTGAACTGGGCTCCGGAGGTGAGCGACCAGGAGCCTTACTTGTTTATTTAATGGCTGGCTACCGACCACGGTGCTCTTAGCTGTGAAACGTATAACTTGTGTGGCTGTGCTGCAGAGAGAGAAAAGAGAGACATCTTTTGACTGCTCTTTCCCTATCTGTCATCTTTTAAAAGTGTGCAGCCAAGACTGTTCCTTTTGTTGCCTTTTTGTCTTTGGCAGGTTTGTTCTCATGTTGCACAGCTATTCTAAACACAAGCCTTGTAAAATGCACTGCGAGGCTTTGTTTTTCTTCCCATCTGTCTCAGAAGTATTACTGGGTCCGTTTGTTCCGAACTGGCAGGTAGCAAGGAGGTTAAATTTCCCCTGACATCCCTGAGTGCTTTGCTTCCTTTAGTAAGCCTTGTAGGGTTAGACTGGACTGTGATACGATGTTGGTGTGGTTTGGAACAAAAGCTGCTTCTAACAAGTCACCTCTGCACCTCCAAGGACAATCTGAGGGCCACACCACAGGTTTTGGGCTGGCCTAAGGGCAGTGATGTAAAGGGTGCCCAGAGGGTGCCAAACAGAACCATTAAGTTTTGCCTCCCGCTGCTGCTGAGCTTGATGAAGTGGCAAGCCAAAGGCAAGGAACCTGGTCAAAATGTGCTGATTTCCTCCCAGGGGTCTTGCAAATGACTCTTCTGGTGATGTTGCTGTCCATGTGCTGTCCACGTGCTGTCCCGTTGTTTGATGCAGGTAACAGAAGGGAACGAGTCACAAGCCAGAGCTGTCCCTTGGTGGGCAAGGTCCCCTGACCCCAAGGAAAAGCATGGAGGAGCATTCGCAGGGGTGCTGGCCGGAAGGGATGGTTGAGAAGGACCCAGAGCTGTCGTGGAGGTCAGGGAGGACATGAAGGGATCACCCCGTCCACCAGGCGAGGAGCAGCAGTGCCTGCTGAGTGCTCGCCGTGTTGCTCCTCTGCAGGGCAATCCCCAGCTCTAGTGCTGGGCCGCACTGAGATACTGGGAGGTACTCCACCCAGCCACTGATGTGGAGCTTGCCCTTTATAAACATAATTTGAGATGCCCATACTTCTCAGATGTCCCCTGCATTTTGGAAGGCCTTTGGGCACGTTGTTTTGGAGCAGTTGTTTTCACTGACGTTGGCTGTTGTGACTACGAGCTGGCATGGCTACAGAAGCAATAGCATTCATGCCCCATCAGAAGCAGCATTTTAGTGTTTATGTTTCATTTTGTAAAGTGTTTTTGATTTGAAAAGGTGATTGCAGAGGGGTCAATGTCCCTAAACTGCTGATCACATAAGCAAAGGCATGTTTGTAAGTCCTGCAAGACTACTTGTGTTCATCTGTAGGGTGTGGCAGCATTTTATTTTTGCTAGAGGAGAGCGTGGGTTATAAATTGCTCTCAACCTTTTGTCTAGCCAGGACAGGGACATGCTGAGCCCCCACAGGGCAGCAAGTGAAATGTGCCCTTGCATTCGTCATGCCAGCAAAGTCCCTGTGCGGGGGACTGCTTTGTCCAGGGCTGGTTTGAAGCGTTGTTGTTGGCTTTGTATGCATAACGGGACTCCTGCTGGAGGTGCCAGCTTTCTCTGAGCCTTGAGTGTAAATGAGACAACCGCTATTGAAACCTTAGCCCAAGCTGGCAGGATCAGCAGGGTTAGGGAACTGAGCAGATGTGATGGATCTTTTTTTTCTCCTGCCTTACATGTGGGACAGTGGCTTGTGAGATGTGTGCAGAGCAAAGGCAAACTGCTGTCAGTGCAAAACAGCACAAGGCTTGCTTGTGGTGCAAGGCAGGGGGGTAATTGTCCTACTGGCTTCTTTCTGGGGTTGCTGCAGCACTGAGTATGGATGCAGCAATTCACAGCAGGGTGAAGGGACATCGTGCCTTGGCAGAGTCAAAGTCAGTGCTATCCAGAGAGAGGTACCCCCACCGCTGAGCTGGGTGGCAGGAATTTCACTGTGCACCCCACCATCTCTCTCTCTCTCACTAATGGTCTGCAATTGGAAAAAGCCAAGCTGTGTTTGTAGACACCTTAAGGATGGTGCAGGGCATGAATGCAAAAACACACAGTGCAGTTTTTCTTTTGGATTCACCATAACAGCAGCAGCTCTGACTGGAACAGCTGTTTCTGAAACAAGATGAAGCAGTCCAAGCTCATTGCCAAACAAGTGCTTTTGTAAAAACATTGGCAGAAATTTGAGAAAGTTGTTTCGTGAAGTTCAGTATGCATAGTCCATGTATTCATGGCAGCGTGTTCTTTCTCACATTTTCTTTTTTTTTTTGGTTTGGTTTCTAATTTATAAATAAGAGTCTATGCCATTGCTCAGGGTAATTCCAAAATGGCCCTTTTGGTTTCGGATTTCTTCCTCTGAACAATATGTGCCCAGAAAACTGCTGAATCTGTATCAACAGTCATGTCTGTTGTGTGAGAGACCTGGCTGGCTACAAATGTAAACACACTCTGTGACACTGTTCGATAATTGGATATCTAATTAATGTATGTGTGTCCTTACTGAAAACATTTAACAGAAATTAGATTGTTAATTACTTGTGTAGAAAGCCCTATCTTACCTAGACTGCGATCTTCAGTTCTTCTTGGCATTTTTTTTAGTGTTTATAATTAATTGCTAATAGGTTATTCATATCTTTAGAGAGTAAAAGAAATTATACCAACGTCCCTGGAATGAGCATAGGGTATGACATTTTGGCTCTTTTATGGGATAAAGTTTATAAAGGTTTCTTTTTTTTTTTTTTTTCTTTTCTTTTTTTGAATGATGCAATGGCTGTATATTTTCTATTAATTCCATTCAAAGCCTGGAACAAATGTAGTCTGAGAAGAGAAGTAGTTGGAAATACTATCAAGTTGATATAGTAAAATATCTTCTGGTATCTTTGAAACCTGCTGTGTTTTTGAAAATATTTTGGGTTATTGTCTGTCTTTTAATTGGCAAGAGAAGAGAAAGTCTGGAATACCACAGATGGAAAGATTTATGTTTTGAATTTTTTCTTCTGTTATCTTTGGAGAGAATAAGAAGTTTATCTGGATGAATTTCTTTAAAGAGGTTATTGGTGTGCTTTTGAGGTATGTACCTTAAAAGTAAATTACTGTCTTGTTTGCATTCACTTTTTTCAGCCGTTTGTACTAGCATGCATTTTGTCTATGTCCATTTCTCATTTTAATCATTAAGTGAAACAATATGAACAGGAATGGGTGATTTTGGTGTGCTAGATCCAGTTCAAATGAATCACAGTGGGAGCAGTCCTTAATAAAGAGGTGCAGTGCCGTAAGTATATATTCATGTTTTTTCTTGTACACACTACTTCCATTTCAGTGGTCGCAGGGGATATAGCCTTGTTTTTATTTGCTCTTCCAGATGTTCAGCAGTGTAAATAGCATGTTGCTGTGAACTTTGGTTGTCCAAAGGCTACATTTGTGTTCTTGAATCTCCAGGAGGAAGTAAGTGAGGGCTCTTGAATCTATTGAGATTCTTCCTTGCTAGAGCTCGTTTTCAGAAGTTTTCCTCAGTGTGCCAACCACCAGCGTGTCTTGTATGTTTCAAGCATTCTCTCTGTTTCTTAATTGTGAACCATCCCTAAATTTCAATCTTGTACATTCCAAGTCTTGCACTGGTGGTGCAGTTAGTAAGAACTGTGCTTGCATGTGAACCTGAATTTAGTTTATTTGTCCGAAGTGTTGGAACTTGGTGTCTGAGGCTTTGACAGGTTATTCAACACTTGTGGACAGATTTTTATGGTTGTATACATGCCTGTAGAGACTCTGAAAACCTCACCGAGTGCCTCTTCATCCCTTTGACTACATAACGCCATTAAGAACTGGGACCTGGGTTTGTTGAACCAACCAAGGTCAAAGGGACCTTTTCCATGGACAAACCTTTAAGCCTTTTTTTTTTTGGTCCCACTGAGCTGAGACCTCCTGGCTTTCAAAACCCAGTGCAGAATGGCCAAGGTGGGCTTGTCCCTGAGACCTCTGCATCACACCATGTCCCGCAGCCTGGTTTCTCCCTCAGGAGCAGCAGCAGGTCTGGCTGTTTGCCCTCTGGGATTGTGACCCACTCTCACCTGTATGCTGGCACAGCATTGTGAGGCTTTGATCTCTTTCGGGCACTCTCAGGGAACATACCTCAGTAATTTTAGAATGTCATCTGTTTTAAACCCTGATTTAAATTTTAGGATAATCCAATCTGGTTCATTATAATGTGTTAGAGGCTCACAGCTAGAGATGTTCCCAGGGTTAACAGAAAAATTAGCAAATAGTTGGATGGAGCATTTATAGGTTTTTTATCCATTTGCTGAAGATGACAGGGTGTTACCCAGTATTCTGACTGGTTTACATTTGAATGCAAATCCTTGCTTTTACTGGCTTGTCTCGAGGGCAGCTTTCATGTTCCCGTCTCTTCCATGTCTCATCAAAGTCTTGTCTAGGAACTTTATTAGGGACTCAAATGCATGTGATCTGTTACGCACAGTTGGATACAAGCCAGTTCATAGATTAATCTGCCATTTTTATTCCTTGCATTTTTTTTCAAGACTGTTTTTTTCTTGCAGCTCTTTTCTGCAAATGTTTTTTTGACGCTTTTAAAAGGAAACTGCAGGGCAGGATCTCAGCCTGATGTTAATAGTTTACTGATAAGGATCATTATTGATGCTGCAAAAAGAGCACTATAAAGACAGTTTCATAATGTTATTTTTGCTGAGAACTAAGTCCTTGGAAAATTATTTTAGGTCCCAAATCATCTCTGTGCTTAAAAAAAAATTAGAAAGCCTAAACTCATAAATTCTAGTATAGAAAGTGCAATTTCACCCTTGCGCAGAAATGTTGAATTCCCATGATTGTTCTAATTTTCTGCAGAAAGCAACGTCTCTGTTCTATGTGGACAGTTAACAGTGTGGTTTCACTGACACTATTTGGCCAAATATTGTATGTTTTTAATATTGCTGTGGTTGCACTATTCCGATTTTCCTTAGTTTGGAAAAATCCTGAAGAGAGAGAAATCCTACACACAAAAATACCAAACCTGAAACAGTGAAGGCTCTTGTGGACAGAGGCCAATTGTGTTTGCTTGTGAGTATAGTACAGTTAAGTTGTCTGGGCTAGAACTGAAAGCACTGGTTTTCTACTAAGAGGATGGGAGAGTTTGACTTCTATAATTTGTGTGTAAGTCAGCAATAATATTCTTGTTTTCTTTTTAGTAAATTACATGCAGATTTTCAGTTAATACTAGTTCCAGGAAAATGAAAGGCCAGGGAAAGCATCTTGCCTTCAGGCTGTGTATGCTTGACTCCCCTTATTGTAATGCTAAAATTAGAGAGGGTACACACTCTTCATTGTAAATGCAGGAAATTATATATTTTAAAGATTTTCCAAGTGTGTGGTTCATAGTCTCCATTTGAGAATAATTGTGAACCACAAGCTGAGGAAATGCTGGGATCTTTCATATAGTACAGTTTATATTCAGACCATCCTGAGAAATGGTGTGAAGAAAGAGGCAATTTTGGAGCAAATATGAATAAACAAGAAAAAGGAACCAAGCCATAATAAATAAGCCCCCAACAGCTAAGTAAAAGCTAGTTTTTTTTTCCAAACACTCAGCACTTTAAAATCTAACTATTGATACACTTTTCAGAAATTATTTACAAGACAATGTGCCCTTTCATTAAAAACATCCTTTGCTGAATGCAGAGTTAGTAAAATATAAGAGGTGGCTGAGAGTGCTGTGAGGCCACAGCAAAACCCTCTTTGGCTGTTTACTAATCCTAATGCACCCGTGCCTCTGAGCATGGCCCCTCAGCTACATCACGAAGCACTGTACATCAGTGTCACCATCACGTGCTCCTCAGCGTTGTGGTCAGCAGAGCCCCGCTGACAACGCTTGTGGAGGTGCTGTGAAAATGGTCTTCTGTTGTCACCCCACCGTAGCTTGCTCCAAGGGATGACTCCAGCCTGATACTCAGCTGTCAGCCATTAAACATGAAGGTGGGAATTTCTGGCGCTTACAAGAGATGCTGAATCAAGAGATGTGGAGCACAAGACCTTGCTCTTGTTTCCTGGAGACTTGACTCTTGCCGCATTTCAGCATTTCTCTGAGGGGTGGCTTTGATGCTGGCTGAAAATTCCCAGGGAAGACAAAAGCCTGAACCAGAAGCAAAACATCTCCAACCAGACTGCTTTCCAGATCTGTAACATACCTCTACAACCATTTGTGTATAGCCTATATATATGCACATCACTTGCAAAGCTCAGGAAAGAGCTTTAGAGAAAAACTGTCAGTTTTGCCCCATGAGCAAGGCCTGCTGTAAGTGGGGTTACCCACTCATGCTAGATTCCTCAGCAAATAGTGTTGGAGCCAGAACATGGTGTAGTGGGTTTATGTGTAAAGGTTTTGGTAGTGGGGGGCTGTAGGGATGGCTTCTGCAGGAAGAATACAGAAGTTGCCCCATGTTAAATAGGGGCCCTGCCGCTGGCCAGAGCTGAGCCAGTAAGTGATGTTGTTTGCATGTCTGTGAGAGCAGATTTAAGAAATGGGGAAAACAAACAAGCAAACAAACAAACAAAAAACTGCTGCGCCACAGGAGCTGAGAGAGGGAGGACTGAGAACCAGCCCTGCAGCCCCCAGGTGAGTGCAGCGGGAGGGCAGGAGGTGCTCCAGGCACGCAGCAGCAGTTCCCCTGCGGGCTGTGGAGAGGCCCCTGGTGGAGCAGGCTGTCCCCCTGCAGCCCATGGGTCCCACACGGAGCAGATCTCCACGCTGCAGCCCGTGGAGGAGCCCCCGGTGGAGCCAAAAAATGCCATCTTTATCAAAAATAATGATACAAGAATGATATCAGCATAGAGGTGTATTTAAATCAGTTCTGGTTCCCCCAAGAATGAAGATTAAAGTTCTCTCATCCAGGGAAATTGACAGCAGTGACATTACTCCTTGGGTAAGTCCAAATTCATAAAGTAGTCATTTGGATCTGGTTCAGCGACAGCTGAAGTCAATGGAGGTTTGACCTCAAGGGGTATTAAATCAAGCTCTCCTGAACAAATTTGGTGGTGCATATTCTGATTGCAGTCTTACCCTACATTCAAGGAATGAGCAACAGTGCAGTGATAGAAATGTTAGAGCTGGAGACCATTTTGACTTTGATGGCGTAAGACACCTTGTAAAAAGGACAACTTGGATCTGAAGGTTCGGAAAAGATCGGTGTCAGAACCATTAAAATGGTGTGGAGTTCCCCAGGGGTTGGTGTTGGGGCCCAACCTCTTTAATATCTTCACTGATGATTTGGATGAGGTAATTGAGTGCACACTCAGTAAGTTTGCAGAGGACACCAAGTTGAGGGGAAGTGTCAATGTGCCAGAGGGCAGGAAGGCCCTGAAGAGGAATCCTGGACAGGATCAGTCGATGGGCAGAGGACAATGGGATGAGGTTCAACACAGCTAAGTGCCGGGTCCTGCACTTTGGCCACAACAATCCCATGCAGTGACACAGGCTTGGGGCAGAGTGGCTGGAAAGCAGTGCAGAGAAGGGGTGCTGATTGATGCTTGCCTGAACATGAGCCAGCAGTGTGCCCAGGTGGACAAGAAGGCCAACAGCATCCTGGCTTGTATCAGGAATAATGCAGCCAGCAGGACCAGGGAGGTGATCGTACTCTGCTCTGGTGAGGCCCCACCTCAAGTGCTGTGTTCAGCTTTGGGCCCCTCAGTACAAGGACATTGAGACCCTGGAGCATGTCCAGAGCAGGGCTATGAAGCTGGTGAAGAGCCTGGAGCACAAGTCCTATGAGGAGCAGCTGAGGGAACTGTGGTTGTTTAGTGTGGAGAAGAGGAGGCTCAGGGGAGACCTTATTGCTCTCTGCAACTGCCTGAAAGGAAGGTGTGGGGAGCTGGGGGTCAGCCTCTTCTCACAGGTAACTAGTGATAGGACTAGAGGCAATGGCCTCAAGTTGTGCCAGGGGAGGTTCAGGTTGGAAATGAGGAGACATTTTTTCTCAGAAAGAGCAGTCAGGCATTGAAACAGGTTGTCCATGGACGTGGTGGTGTCACTGTCCCTGGGGGTGTTCAAGGAAAGGTTGGACATGGTGCTTAGGGACATGGTTTAGTGGGTGACATTGGTGGTAGGCAGGTGGTTGGACCAGATGATCTTGGAGGTCTTTTCCAACCTTAATAATGATGTGGTTCTTTGAGTCTATGAAAGCCAAATTTGTATGAGTGGCAATTGCAGTGCTTTCCATGGGCTTATATCCAGGATGGATTTCGCTCAGATCTTCATTCTTGCAACGTCATTTCCACTCTTGTTAGTAGAGAAGGCTGAGTATGATTGAAAATGTTTGCTCTTTCCATGTTTTCGTTCTGGAGGGGTTTTCAGCCATTGGAGGAATGGCGAGTAAATTAGTGTTTCTTGTAGCAGAGCACTTTTTTTTTTTTTTTAAAGCAGAATTTGAGCTGGTCCAGCTGGTGTATTCTTATTCTGAAAGTTCTACTTCCATATATGTATATATACATATATATGTTTATATGTTATATGTATACATTTGGTCATGTTTGGCCAGTGCAGCAGTCAGCATTCTGAAATATAAAAGTAAATTTGAGAGTAGCTCAAAGAGAGGTGAGATAGGGCTAGATTCATCTTAGCTGGAGGAGGAGTCTCATGCTTTGGCAGTTCAGTAATGCACAGCTTGGCTTGTGGGTCAGCTCAAGGGCACTTCAAACAACCAATTATATTTTCCTTCTATCACTCTATGTAACAGAATTCTGCCATTTTAAAGGGTGCATTGAATATTCTCACATAGGGACAGACTTCTGAAAATTGGTTGGTGACATGATGAAGACATGAAAGTTCACTTCTTCTCCTTTTCCTTCTCCAGACTTGGAATTTAAAGAGGTATAGGCAAAAATAAATGCATGTACGTGCACTGAGCACACAGTTGCATTCATACATATGTATACAGAAAAAGAAAAAAAAAAAAAAGAGCAAGAAAAAAACACAAAAGCCAACCCAACCAAACAAAAACCCACCAGTTTGCAAGGGTGTGCTTATATGTGAAATTCTGACGTGTAGGTGCAACCAGAGTGTTGAGGCAGAGATAACAAGTGCACAGAGATGAGATAGGCAGGCTAGATTTCACCAGTGATGTAAACAGCTAAAAATGCTGCCCAGCGTTGTGCTCTGATGAGGCGAAACGCTGCATCTGAGCGCAGCTCCTGGAGTATAAGGACAGGAGGAAATTATTGCCATGTTAGGTCCCGTCAGTTCTCCTCAGCATGTGCCACTGCCGTGGGGACACCTCACAGTCACAGGGCAGTTCTTCTGTTAGTCTGTACATCTGCACGGCTGCTAGTGCTAAAATCACACAGAATCACACAGAATTTCCAGGTTGGAAGAGATCTCAAGGTCATCGAGTCCAACCTCCAACCTAACGCTAACAGCCCACCACTAAACCATATCCCTAAGCTCTACATCTAAGCGTCTTTTGAAGACTTCCAGGGATGGTGACTCCACCACTTCCCTGGGCAGCCTGTTCCAGTGCCTCACAACCCTTTCAGTGAAGAAGTTCTTCCTAACATCCAACCTAAAACTCCCCTGGCTCAACTTAAACCCATTCCCCCTCGTCCTGTCACCAGGCACGTGGGAGAACAGACCAACCCCCACCTCGCTACAGCCTCCCTTGAGGTACCTGTAGAGAGCGATAAGGTCACCCCTGAGCCTCCTCTTCTCCAGGCTGAACAAGCCCAGCTCCCTCAGCCGCTCCTCGTAGGACTTGTTCTCCAGGCCCCTCACCAGCTTCGTCGCCCTTCTCTGCACCCGCTCAAGCACCTCGATGTCCTTCTTGTAGTGAGGGGCCCAAAACTGAACACAATACTCGAGGTGCGGCCTCACCAGAGCTGAGTACAGGGGGACGATCACCTCCCTAGCCCTGCTGGTCACGCTGTTCCTGATACAAGCCAGGATGCCGTTGGCCTTCTTGGCCACCTGAGCACACTGCTGGCTCATATTCAGCCGACTGTCCACCAGCACTCCCAGGTCCTTCTCTGCCTGACAGCTTTCCAACCATTCCTCTACAGGCTGGGAGATGAGTGGTTGGAGAGCTGCCAGGCAGAGAAGGACCTGGGAGTGATGGTGGACAGTCGGCTGAATATGAGCCAGCAGTGTGCTCAGGTGGCCAAGAAGGCCAACGGCATCCTGGCTTGTATAAGAAGCAGTGTGACCAGCAGGGCTAGGGAGGTGATCGTCCCCCTGTACTCAGCTCTGGTGAGGCCGCACCTCGAGTACTGTGTTCAGTTTTATGGTTACTTTTGTCATCCTGAAAAACACAGCTTTTAAGCTAGGGCACACAGTATATCTCTTCTCTCAGAACTTCACTGCAGACCACAGTGAGAAGGGTTCAGGGGATGAATGATGTTTCAGTGAGGCTTTAAGAGGAAGTTTTAATGGATGCACTTACTAAATACCAACTTAAATGAACAGATTTTTTCTGTACTCTGTGTGTACACTGCTCAAGCCCACAGCTCCTTTGTGTTAATAGCTTGAGATCTCAGTGCCTACAAAATCCTGAAATCTTTCCCGAACATGCTGCTCAGCAGTAAGTGATGTGGAGGGTTAGTGTTTTTTACAGGATCACCTTAATACTGCAGAGCTTCTGGGAAAAGTGTGACAGACAATGTCCTTTGGGGGATAGGCTGGAAAATCCAAAGTATGTTTTTTCCTTTTTTAAAAAAGTGCTTAGACCTCCTGCCCAGGTTGCTCAGATTCACTACAGCATCTGTTCTGCTCTGTTTTCACATTGTCCTCCTACCTTTGGTCCCTCCAAATCCCTCTAGCTCTGCTGCACAGGAGCAAGGCTCACGTAGCTCCTGTTCAGTGGGTGCTTAGGAAAAAATGCAATAGAAGCGGTGGTGCTGGTGAATTAAGAATCAAGCCCCCACAGCACTCCTCCATTTGCTGGTGAATTTCATTTTGTGTATGAGGCAGGCTAGTGGGAGGCTCACAAGCCCTGTAGTAGTCTTCAGTGCAAAAAAAAGCAATCAAATCCCCCAACCCTCTTCCAGCCAAATCATTTTCTTTCTCAGCCAGCGGAGGGAATTTCACCAGCAAACAGGTTTTGCTGCTTTCTGCCTGCTTGCTGTCACGACAGCTGCAGTTGAAGGCATGCCACACTTGGCAAGGAGAGCTTCTTCCCTGAAGACTAACCATCAGCTGAGGAGAAGATGCAGCCTCCTAGAGCAAGCGTGACAGACAGCCATGATGTTTTTATGAATTGGGGAAGTGCTGCTTGCCCAGAAAGACACCTTATTTTTTTTTCCTACCTCCCTTTGCATCCCCTTCTCAGGAAACTGTTCTTGCTGCTGCTGGTTGGCGATACGGATTGTAACTGTGGTTCACTATTGGTGAAAGTCTGTCCTTCTTATCCAACAGCAGAACCTGTACTGGCTTCAGAAGGACCAAGACATTAGCACAGGCTCTGAGATATTCAAAAGCGAAGGCATTTGCTACATATAAATAAAGCAATATGAAATTTGGGGTAGCTCTTGAACTCTGCAGTGGAAAATTAGCATGAAGGGTTTGGTTTGTTACTGCAGTGCATTTCTGTTTATTTCTAGATCAGCTCTTTGGAGATAAAAACATGAAGAATGTACAAGCTCACATAATTTGGAGGTGGCCAGTGATTTCTGTTAAAGTGAGAGGTTGTTTTTTTTTTTTTTTTCGCTTGAAACCATCAGCCAGAGTGTGTGCAGAAGTGATAAGGAAACAGTGACAAATGAATGGTGCTGGAGGAATTCCTCCCTAGTCTAATGGTTTATAACACTGCCAAATCTTGGAGGTTTGCAGAACTTGTCAGAGCCTGTGAACCTTTCTGCTGTAATTTATACTCTTCTCTTTCCTTGAGAGACATTCAATTAAAAACATGTTTTCCTAACTAAAGGGAAACATGTGCAGTTCATATGAGGGATGAAGGTCTGCCCCTTTCACCAGTGGTAGAGCAGGACACCTAGGTGATTCATGCATTGTCTGCAAACTATCATTATTTTATATACTCTTTCCTTCTCTGCCTCTCTCCTTCGTCTTAGTTCACAGGGTGTCTTTCAAGCAGAAAGTAAATTCACTAATATGTGAATTGGTATGGAAGTTTCTTAATCCCAACGTTTAACGTTAGAGAAAACACTGTGGCCTTCCTAGCCCTTCAGTTTGCTGGCCTCTTCAGGATGACTGGTTGTCCATCCCAGTCCCTTGACGAGTTGATGATATCCTTACGAAATAAAAACTTGTGGCTGGGACCTCTGGCATTTGGAGAGCAGTATCTGGGGGAGGCAGCAGCTCCTGGTGAGTCTCCTTCATTTGAGTCTCCTGATTTTGGGAAGGAGAAATACAGTTCTGCCTGTGGTCCTGGAGAGGCAGTTAGTGGGGACAGTGGGAATGCAGCAGGACCTTGTGGGGACCTCAGCACTGCTCTGCCTTCTCTAATGAATGGAGGCATAGATTTCTGCAGTTGTTGGCTTCAGTCCTTTAGCAGTATTACGTATTTGGCTTAAGAAGTACAATAAAACTCAGTAAAAGAAGCCTTAATATTGTCCATCTCTTGAATCAGATACTCACGCTGTGGTAGCCAAACCCTTAATTCACAGTACTCTCAGTCTTTAGCTAGTAGGTAGATTTCCTTGCCTGTAAGTATGAAAGCAAAGATCCTTCAAAGTAAACAGTGCTTCTTCCTCAGATGGCGATGGAGAGCAGTCCAAAGTCTGGCTGGGAGAGAGAGGCTGAAACAAAGAGGATTTAAAACATCCTGAGTTGGTGTTCTTTTGTTTTTGTTTTTGGGTTGTTGTTTTATAGTATGAGAAAGCAGAGCCCAACACGTAAGGGTTTAGGACCTCTATAAAATCACTTAAAAATCAGGTTTAAATTATCGTAAGATTGGTTTGAAATCAACGTTGCTTGAGATGATTAAGTACAGTTTTACTGCACCTCTTTTAATGTTTTAGGGTTCTGGTTTTAGGATTTTTATACAGCTAAAAGATTAGAAAGTTACTTCTTATTAATGGTAGTGATTTTTGCACTGTATTTGAATTTGACAGTCTTGGGCTTCTAGAAAATGTTGAATAGGCTATCTCAGGCTTTGGGATGAATATCCCAAGGTTTGGTTAATGTAGTCATGGTCAACGTAGTCATGGCTATACTGTTCTCTTGAACAAAAAGCAGTGTGGAAGTTCCTGAAATGCTAATAATCAGCAGTGGTAATGGAATGTCAAACGTACATTTGCATGTTGCATGGGTTTTTCCAAGTTAGTCTCTGCTAGCTTGTCTAATGATTCCCGGGGAGGATGTCCATGGCTGGCTGCCTGTGAGTGTGTGAGAGGACAGGCAGCATTTCTTGCCTTCCTTATCACAAAATGTGCCTACCACACACCCCAAGCCGTAGGTCCACCACATGCATGTTCCAGCACGTAGACACTGCTGGAAGACACCCACTTTCCTCCACTAAGCTCTGCTGCATGATATGTTTCTTCCTTTCAACTCCTTCCTTGCATCCTCAGCTCTGCTGCCTCACTTCCACATCACAGGTTTCCCCATTTGTCCTGAAGGACCTCTTGTGAGGTCCTAACCAGAACTCCACTGGCAACAAGGAGGGAAAGAAGTAGAAGAAGCTGAGGTAGCCAGGTCTTTGTACCCCGGTGATGTTAATTCCTTCTCTCTCTGTTTGTCCTTGTTTGTCTTGGCTGCAGCTACTACGGGCTGTTGCTTCTGGCATCATTGCTTCTTCTCAGGGTCATAATGTAGGGCCTGCTCTTACTGCTATGTGTAAAATAAAGGAAGAATTTGATTGTATGAAACTTGCTATGCCAAGTCCCATCCTAGAACATGAAAGAGGGAGTTTAGAGGTTGCTATTTGCCATTACCCTCTGGTCACCAAGTAAACCTCATGTGACAACACCCTAGTTCTGGATATTAAATCAAATTATGTTCCAGTTAATGCGTTAACACATCTCAAAGAATGGTTTTGCAACAGCAGTGCTTTCTGGCATAGCATGTATTCTGTACACATTACTCACTACAGTGGTATGTTGTAAATGAGGTCGTAAAAGTTAAACAAGCAATAAAATCTGGTTCTTAATTTAGGGCTCAGATAGCTGCAGTGAATTTCCAGCACCTAGGGATGCTTCAGTCTGCATTAGATATTGCTGCAGAAATGTGCTATGGAAGATTAAGGCTTTGCCATCTGTAATGCAGTTAAAATAGCGTTGTTCACACTGAAGCTATAGTGTGTTTTTGCCAGCTAGTGTATGATTTTGTGGTATACACATGAGCAGGTTATTAAGCGTGAGTCATCTTATTGAATCTTGCCAGTCTGAATGAAGGACTTATATAATCTTTAAAATGTGATTTAGTGAAAAAGAGCAGACTGCCAGCCAGCAGCACTCTGTCTGGGTGAGCAGACAAGCTCCCTCTTCAGGAAATCAGGTGGGTGATGATGGATTGGCTGGCGGTCTGCTGTGCTTTCTGCAGGGTGAGTCTGCCCCTGCCAAAGCAGCATTGTCGACTTCTGCTGCAGGTTGTGAACCAAAGACACACAGCTTCTGAATAACTGATGTCTGCGGGTTTTCAGCCCTGCACAAACAATCTAGGCTCTGAGAGCTGACCTGATCTCATGTCTGATCTATGGTCTGATTTTTGGGTGGTCCTGTGCAGGCTCAGGAGTTGGACTCAATGATCCTTGTGGGTCCCTTCCAAATTGGGATATTCTGTGATTCTATGATTTCCCTGTGGGGTGACTTTTTCATTACTTTTTTTTCCAGCCAAACTGGGATTTGCATCTTCCCAAGATACCTCCCTGGACATGCAGCAGTGGAGCAGCTCTGTGCTTTCCCACAGCTTTGCACTGATGTAGCTGCTGACTGGAGTGCTCAACAGCATCTCCCCTCCTTTCCACTGTCCACCTCCCTGGCTGTCCTCTCTACTTGTGTGAGTGTGGTATTACTCCTCCCATTTTTTGGCATTTGTTCTGTGGTGGGGTGTGTTGTACATCCAGATCTTTGCATATACTAGTCAGCAGAAACTCAGGTACCCTGAGGATTTTGACCCCTGCCAGGGTTGACAATGTATCTTTGAAAAGTTTAAACAAATACCTGTGTTGTGGTTTAACCCGGCCGGCAGCTAAGCACCACACAGCCGTTCGCGCACCCTCCCCCCTCCCTCTCTGGGATGGGGGAGAGAAATGGGAAAGTGAAGCCTGTGAGCTGAGATAAAGACAGTTTATTAAGATAGAAAATAATAATAATAATATGTACAAACAAGTGATGCACAATGCAATTGCTCACCACCCGCTGACCAATGCCCAGCCCAACCCCGAGCAGCCGGCCCCCCACCCCAGCTAGCCACCCCTATATATTGTTCAGCATGACCCCAGATGGTATGGAATACCCCTTTGGCCAGTTTGGGTCAGCTGTGCTGGGTCTGTCCCCTCCCAGCTCTTGCTGCACCCCCAGCCTGCCCGCTGGCAGGACAGAGCGAGGAGCTGAAAAGTCCTTGGCTTAGTGTAAGCATTGCTCTGCAGCAATTAAAACACCAGCATGTTATCAGCACTCTTCTCATCCTAATCCAAAACATAGCACCCTACCAGCTACTAGGAGGAAAAATAACTCTGTCCTAACTGAAACCAGGACAACCCGAATAAAACTTTTAGATGTTAAAAACTCTGTCTGAAAACGATAGCATTTTCTTGTGCCTACTGCAATTTGCAAGATGGGGACCTTGCTGCATTTATTATACTGTGCAAAGGCACTGGTCATGCAAGCTGTGTTGCAGGTGACACTGAGATCTGTGCCATCACTGGTGTTTCATGTGTGATAAAAGAGGCTGGAAGTTGACTTACTGTAGCAGTTGTTCCCTCTGAGCGCACCCTGGTTTCAGCTACTGCAAATAAAAGAAATGAGATTGAATCTTAAAATATTTTTACTCTGTTATCCTAATGATGTGCTTTCTCCCTGTTTATCCACTATCTAGGACCTCCCTTCACATTCACACTTAGGTCTCTTGGTGAATTTCAAAGGTGATTGAAAAGTATCTAGAAATCTGCCGAAAGTCTAGAAATTCCTGTGCTGACTCCATTCCTGTCCCTGCTGGTGTGACACAACATCTGGGTGGTGGAGGTGACCCACGGCAAGTCTTATGGAGGCAAAAGCAGACAATGTTTGGCCATTCCGCGTCCAGTTTGGGTTTGCACAGCCTGATGTCTTCTTGGTGAATGAGTGGAGGAGGGCAGGGATACGCAGACTGCAAAGCCCTGGAAATGTGTCCTCCTCACCTCTGCTGGCACAGAGCAAACATGGTTATCTGCGCCTAGCTGATGGGTGACTTCAAAGGGCAAGTGAGTAGCCAGCCAGTAATTTGTATAGATTTTAGAAAAAAGCCTTCTCCAGAGGCAGTTAGCCACAGCATAGCTGCCTTTCTGAGCCGTGACACGTTTCATTTTGCATCTGCAAATGTTTGTATAGAAGAGGAGAGGGAACAACATGAGATGTAATGTTGGCATGGATGCTGCATTTCAGTCAGGAATAATTTAAAGGGCTTTTCTTTGTATATTGAAATATAAGCGAGATGAGGCCAATGGTAGCTCCAAGTCTTGTAGGTCACGTTCATAAAGCAGAGGAGGGAGAAGATGAGAAAGAGCCACCATACAGATCTGCTAAAACAAACAGAAGTTCCCAAATAGGTTTAGCTTAGGCAGCCTCTGGAGTAACTTCTCTTTCTTCAGGTATTTAATAGAGACTATGCATATTGCCTGTCAGTGTTGCAGTTTCTTTGACCTCTCATGATTGCTTTGATGAAAAATGTTTCACTTAGGTCATGAATAATTGAAGAAATATATTTACCAAATTAAATTGTATTGAGAAGTGATACTTTGTTTAAAAAATGACCTCTGGCACAATGAGAAATATGCATATCCTTAGATAGGAATACAAATGTATATTTAATCTCTATTGTTTAAAGAAACCTCAAAATGTTTTTAGCCCAACCTGATCTGAGCAAACATAGAATTTTGAATTGTTGGATCACATATATTACTGATCTTTTCCAGAAACTTAAGTAATCTCAATTTTTAAAAGTAAAACAATAGAAGAAAGAGAGAGACTGTCTAATTTCCTATTAATGATACGAAATCAAGGCGAGGGGTGGGGCCTATATGTTGGGGAGTAACTGTGAAGTGCTGACTTTCTTCCACACCTGTGGCTCCGGGCTGTGTGGACCTGTTGAACTCAGCTGGAGCTTTGCAGTTGACTTTGATCATGGCATGCTGAACAATGAAACTGGGGGAGCTGGCGGAGAGGCTGCTGCTGCTCAGGGGCTGGCAGGGCGTTGGTCAGTGGGTGGAGAGCCATTGTGTTGTGCATCACTTGCTTTGTGTATTCTTGGTGTTCTGATTTTTTTTTTCTTTGTGTTATCTTCCCTTCGATGTTAAACAGTCCTTATGTCAACCCGTGAGTTCTTGTATTTTTTCCTTTTTACAATTTTCTCCCCCATCCCTCTGGGGTGGGGAGCAGCAAGTGAACAGTTGCATGGTGCTTAGCTGCCTGCCAGGTTAAACCACGACAACCATTCAGGGAAAAGAACGCTACAGCATTGTCTGTAAACAATTTCAGCATTTTTTTGCTAAGTTATGTTACTATTTCTTTCTTTTTTTTTTTTTTTTTTTTCCTGAAAGAATGGTTAATGTTTAAATTTACTTTATTACCCCCTATTCGCTTAAGTGAATCACCTACCTGTGTCACAGGTATCATCACCTACCTGTGTCACATCTAATTGTCTGTTTAGGGTGATAGAAAAATACGTATCAGATAGAAAACTGCAAGGTTTGCTAGAAAGTCCTAGTGCTGAAGTCCTGGGAAGTTGCAGGCTTGTGGCCTTTTGTGTGTGAGACCTTGCTTGGAAAGTACCTGTACCATGTGGGTGGGAAACAGCTTCTGACAGTAAAAGATGTATGTGAAACAGGTCTTGTCTTTCTGTTTGATCTGAAATACTGCAGCATTCATGGACTTGACTATAGGTGCCTGTGCCTTGCAAATGTCTAGGTAGTTATGGTGAAAATGACAAGTGTTCAACAGAATTGTGATTCGGATTTGGGAAAATAGACGATATGATAAAAAAGCAAAAGCTTAACTCTTAGAGTTCATTAAGAAATGTTATGACTTGAACCTTGAAAGTCCCTTACGCTTCTGATAACCTTTGGACAGCTGACAACTGTGAACTTGCTTGCCTTTTCCTTACATTGAAAAATAAAGTTTCAGGTCTCCGTTTCAATGTCCCTGAAATTCAGTTGAAAAGGGGTATTTGATACATTAGAGAAGCATGCATAAGTGTTGTAAAATGTCATAAATTTTCATCAGTTGCAGAGGGAATGGCTGAGATAGTGCTTAGATTGCTGCTTTGATGTTCTAGATAAACTGTATGCCTAAGATTTTATTTAATTTTCATTACCTAAGTATGAGGAGACATTCACCATTTTTTTGGTCTGCATTTTGTCAAGAATTTAAGCTTCAAATCATACTGCCACTAAGACTGAGCTTGGTTGCTTATTTCAGCTGTGTATTGCTGTGATGTTTCTTCCTGTGGGTTTCCATGCAGATTTTCCAGGCGGAATGGGGCTGCTTGAAAGCAGGTATTGTTCTGAGAAACGTGTTTTGGAGCACATGAGATGAGAGTAAAGTGGGTTGAGCAGGGCAATGTGGCTGTGCTCTGGGAGCACTGAAAAGCAGGATTTTGCTCTCTCTTCACAGGTGAGCAGCAAGCATGAGCCTGGCAGCACGTGAGTGTGAGCGCCAGGACCCAGTCATCTGAACCCTGTCTCCAGCTGACTTCCCAGCCCGCTGGGTGCTGTTCATCCCGCACCATGGAGGACTGCCTTCACACCTCCTCTGAAAACCTGTCCAAGCTGGTGAGCTGGGCCCACAGCCACGGGACCATCTGCAGCCTCATCCCCAACCTCAAGCACCTGCTGTCCGAGGGGGCCCACGGCAACCTGACGGCCATGTGGGGCTGCAGCGCCGGCCATGCCTACCACTGGCCCCTGGCCGCCACGTGCCGGGCGGGCTCCCAGGAGCGTGTCTGCTTCCAGGACAGCCGGAGCTTCAACTCGGACAGCCCCAGCATGCTGGGGGTGCCCTCAGAGGTTCAGGCCAGCCCCCTGGAGCGCTATCCGGGCCGGCCAGGGAAGGCCAAGCTGGACTGCACCCGCACCCGCGACTCCTGCGACTTCTCCTACTGCAGCGAGCCCTCAGAGCTGGGTGAGCCAGTGGAGGAGTATGAGGATGAGGCCACGCTCTTCGACATGGTCTGTGAGTCCTCTGTGACTGATGAGGACAGTGACTTCGAGCCTCACCCCCACCGTGCCCCCGGCGGCCCTCGGAAGCGGCCTCCTGCCATACTCCCTGCCGCCGCCCATGCCCAGCCAGCTGATGAGGCGGGCAGCGAGGTGCTCCTCAAGAAGATCAAGCAGGAGCTGCCCGAGGACTACTACATTGTGGCCAACGCCGAGCTGACGGCTGGTGCCGATGGGCCAGCACTGGCCCTCACCCAGATGTCCAAGCCCAAGCCACCAGCACAGGCTGGACCCTCTGGCATGGTTGCCACCAGGACCCTGCCCCTGCCTGCTGCTGGCCCAGACCCCGACCCGCCGCATCTCTGTGCCTCCCCACCTGGACCACCACGGCTCCCTGCTCAGAGGCCACCCCGGTGTGCCCTGGCCTCCCCAGCCCGGGGTACGGCCAGTGGCATCCCCTCAGCCACCCTACAGGTGCCAGCCACCAGCTCCAATGCCACCGCCGTGGGGAAGGCTATTAGCATCCCACTGTCGGCCCTGCAGCTGCCTGGCCAGGAGGAGACCCCAGCCACCGAGGAGACCCCACCGCCCGCCCCGCAACCAGCCCTGGGCAGTGAAGCAGCCGCATCGCCCTCGGTGAGCGCGGAGCCTGAGGTCAGCTCCAGCCAGCAGCAGCCCCCTGCTGCTCCCACTGTCACCCCCGAGGCAGTGGCGCCGTCGATGCCAGGTAGGAGGCTGGGTGGGTGGGAACAGTATTTTGGGGGGACAGGCACCCCGGCTCAATGTCAGGGGCCACCTAAGGAGGAGGCCTCACTGGGCTGCCTAATGGGTTCATAAGATGGCAGATAGAGGAGCCATTAGCCTGGGAGAGGATATGGAAGACCACCCCTCATGAGGAAGTCATGGCTGCCACGAGGAAATACATCTTTTAGGACAGGTTTTTAGGTCTGTGGGGTGCAGCTGTGTTCTGGGAGCTCTGACTGGGAGAGGTGTACAGCCATCCTGTTGTGTGCAAGGGGTGGTGTGGGCATGAATCCCAGCTGTGCTCCCCTTCAGAGAGGTGGGAAGGTGAGATGTTTGGAGTGCAGAGGCAAAGGAGGGTACTAGAAGAGTATCCAGTGAGAATTTCTCACCGTTATAAATCTTTACCACAACATTTCCCTGACCTGCAAAGCAGAGCAGCTTGCAGAGACCTGAAGGAAGACAACAATGTTAACCATTAAATGAGTAACACTTAAACTATAATCCAAGGTTTTTCTTTTTTTTCCCAGTTCTTGGTGGAAGTTCTGGGCCTTCTTCCTTTTTTCCAACTCTGAGTGCTGCCGAAGCACTGAGAAGTGGCACAAACATCAACAAGAGCAGATAAAGAGCATCTTGATGCTGCATACTTCTGCTGAATGATTGCCGTGTGCCAGTCTGTCTGCAGGGCAGCTCAGTGTTGGCCAGAGGTGTTGGTGTGGGGAGGAAGCCTCCAGCTCTCTCTGGACCTAAGAGGGTGCAGTGCTGGCTTTGCTCTTCCATTTGGTGAGTGGTGCCATTCCAGGATGAGGCAAAGGCTGGAGGGAGCTGCCTGTATGCAGTCCCTTTGGTAGCTACTGTAAACCCTAAAAACAATTACTTTAACAGCCTGGACTAATGCAAGCACCCTGCAAGCCAGTTGAACACTATTAAATCTATTAATTAACAAGAGCCTGCAAATCTTGTTACCAAATAAAACAGCATATTTAAATACACAGTTTTACTAGGTAAAACCCCAGACAACTTTACTAATTCAAAAAGATGGTTGTTGTCTTGGTTACAGCAAAGCAAATTTCTCTTTGGGACTCCCATTTTTGCATTTTTGAGAAGTTACTTTGCAGTAGTCCTGTCATATAACACCCCATGTGGAAATCCCCATGACAAGCTCCAGCTGATTTAGAACTGACTCTTCTCAGCTAAACATGAGAGATGTGGGATGCCTGATGTGAATCCAGATTGCATGGTAAATCTACTTACTCTGTTTTCTTCAGTTTATAGCGCATAACTGCTGTGTATACTAGAGCTGTTTTCTGCCAACCAGCCCTTCCAGCTTACTCAGCCTCCAACTTGCAGGCTGGGACATGTGAATACAAACCTAGGCAGATTTTTGCCATGTATGTATGTGTGCTGTCTTGGAGAGGGATTTGCTTTCAACAGAGTCATTAAAATAAACAAAACCCTTCAAACTGCTCCTGTCAGGATTTGATCAGGGGAAGACCTGCAGCCCTTGTATTTCTGGGTGCTCTTCTGCATCCTCAGAAGCCAGATGAGGCCAGCAGTTATTACCACTGAGGGCTAAACCTAACAAGCATGGACACAATGCCACATTTTCACATTTATGCAGTTTCCAGACTAGGGTTGTTCTACATCTAGTGTCTCACTGTGAGGACATAGTGATACTGCATCTAGATTTACACCCTCTCTGTAAATCCCTTCTAGCTTCCCAGTGCTGCTTGCGTAGACAGCACTGTTACATCAGCATGCTGCCTGAATTCCATTTTAGTCATCTATGTCCTCAATACTTAAATTTCTTGTGTTCTTAGAAAGTGTTACGCAGTGTCAGCCTGGTATAGTGTTGTAATATGCTATTACTGTACTCAAAGGTAGTAGCATTTCATCAAGGGTAAAGGGAATGATATACAACTATAACGTGATGCTCACATCAGGGAAGTCTTGATTGCTATAGATCATCCTCCATTGGCAAAGAAGTGCTGGCATTAATAAATCTTTGAGATGCAGAGAAGCGAGCAAGTGAATTTATTGCAGATACGTGGTTCTGCACAGCATATTCTTGCAGCTAGAATCTGGAGGTCTGATTAAAGACTGTAGCACGTTTATTGTTTATGTACAGTGATTTTGTTAGGTTTTCTCTTAACGAAGAGGGATGTACTGGAAGTGGTGCATGATATATAAAATTCGAGCAATATTGAACTACAGGAGAATGTTTATGTGTACTATATAAAAACGTTTCTTTCCTAAACAGACAGGCAATGATGAGTATAATTCTTACATAAAAGATGGCAGGAAGTAATTATACCAAGGAGCCTAGAGCTATTGTTAGTTTATAGACTCAGTTGATGTTTTGACAAATGAATGAAGATACAGTTAAAAGGGAGCAAGGAATTTAAATTCTTCCTTCTCCTCTACCAAGTGTTGCTTCATTTTAGAATAAGATATGAAGCCTTGCTCCTGGTCCCATTATAATTGCTCATGTGTTTATGAGGCCTTTCCAGGACCAAGGCCTTAGGTGGTTAGTTATAATTAAAAAGCGTGATCAAACCAGCAAGAAATATTACTTTGAATTTTAGGTTAAGTCACACATCTTTGTATTTGTGTGGGTGACACAGCTGATAGTTAGCGTGCGTTGTTCTCTCTCAAGTAATGAAAGTTTGAGCGAGATTCTCTAATAAATCAAAAATATTTATGTATGTTAGCCTTGGCCAATTTAATCTACACAATAATTTTGGACTGGTTTCTCTTTTAAACATTTGTTCTTTTTGTCTTTCACTCCCTTTAATTACACTGTGGCACCTGAATGTTGCAGGGACTTTGCAGAGGCATTTTAGTGTGTTAAGAGTGAAGCTGCATTCCAAGATTCAGTGAGGGTTTCTGCTAGGTTCAAGTCTTCATCTGAGCATTGCAGAATATACTGCATTATTTTTGTTAAACTCCAGCCCTAATACATGGACATTCGTCTGTGAATTTTCTGGTTGGTTTTGACTACTTTGTTAGCAAAGGCTTCAAGAATATATGTGGGTACTACTTAGTCCTTTTTTTCTTGCAGAAAAAAAAAAAAAAAAAGAGAAGACCTACATCTGAGAAGAGAGATTTCTGTTATGGTGGAGGGCTGGGAATCTCTGCAGTTTCTACTTTCTAAATAGCCTCTTTTGTCTTTTTCCCTTTTGCTGAACTTGGTCTGTTTTTTCAGTCCAAGAACCAGCAAGGGCAGGGTGGGTCACGTCAATGAAGGTAGAAGGTGAGTGAGAAACAGTATGCTTTAGGTTGCTGTACATACAGCCTAGAAAAATAATCATCATTTGGATGTCTGAAACCACAAGTGCTGTAATTGCAGGAGGATATGGAAGAAGTCTATGGCCTGGAGGAAGATAGATCTTACCGTGTAGGAAGGCAAATATTGATCCCCAGGGAGGCAGGACTCACTTTGTAAGCAGAATAGCTGAGGTGTTTGTGAAGAATGATCACCTTCCATCTGAAGAGCGAAGGCAGAGATGTGTATTGGGTTGACAAGACAGTGCAGCAACGTATGTCTGGTCCAACACTAAGTCTAACTATAAACACAGGAGGAGAAAAGGGTTCTGTGAGGCTACATTAAAAAGGTGTGAAATCCATATGTGCTAAATGTGCAGCAGCCAAAGAGTTGTCAGTAGGGATAGAAAACCAAAACATCATTTAAATGAAGTGACAATTTTTGTTGTTTCTGTCAGAAGCGTGGCAAATCATATTCTGTGGATACCAGCACGATGCCAGCATGCATATCCATTGATGATCTGGCTGGGCTGTGGAGCGATTACGCATACAAGCTTTTGCAGAGTTTGGAGAGGAAACAGGGTGTCCACAAACACCAGTGGCTTCTCATTGTGCTGCACACTGTCCCTGTGCCATGGGTATCAAACCAAGACCGTGGTCATGAACGCGTGCTGTGGTGGGTGGTGCCACGGCCTGGGCCTTGCTGACTGTGATGTCTCTGCTCTGGGTTCCTTCCTGGTCTTCCTGTTTCTGTGACTGGTTTCTCAGGATCCCAGAGCAGCGTGTAACTCACTCTTGCCAACTTTTTTCTTTCCTTTCCTCTACCTGAGCACGATCATTAAAAGATACAGTACATCCGGGGGTTGCCTGATGTTTTTTTACAGCTTTCAAGTTGAATGTTTTAAAGCGTTTCTCTGCAGTCAAAAGAACTGGGACCTTTCTCTCTCCGAAGTTGTGTGGGTTTAAATTAAATGGGAGCTGAGATTCTTGTGTGATCATAGGAACTATGGATTTGGACCTGTTAGTTGGTCATCAAGATGTTACAAGATTTAGGGGAGAAAGAAGTTCCCCAACTTTGTGGATTGCCAATAGTGCCTAGGTTAGACTTACGCTCCAAAATTGCTGTTAACATTGCAAGCAGAAAAATATGTCAGCTAGCACATTCCAAAGAAGTGCAAACAATAAAAAAACAGTGCCTTTTTTTTTAGAGGTGTATGAAGCATCAGCCATATATCCAGAAAGGCCAAATTAATCCCCGCTGTAATTCTTCCAAGTCCTGTGGAACAGTGCCAAGACTGAATGTAACCCAAGGCAAATAATCAGTCAAAGAAAGTTACAAAACTTTATTTAAGCTCTTCCAAGAACACTCAAATAATTGCTGATAGGTCTCTCTATATATAATTTACATAAAAAGATTGAATACTTTTGGCTAAAGGGACTGCTGAAGCCTGCCTCCAGGGACTTATACAGATGAATGTGATCAAATGAACAATTAAACTGTTTTAGGGGTGAGACAGTCTCTTTCTCTTTGTGTCAGAGTAAAGAGTTCAGAGACCACTGGTGACTCTTTATGCCCCATAACTGATTTCTTTCCTTGCTCCACTAGCTCAAGTAAAAATAAGTTCTGAGGTAGATAATTACCTCCAAAAGTACTTTTATTTTTTAAAGTTGCAAGGGCCTTGCTTATTTGGAAGAATAAAATCAGATAATTATGGTTTTACTAATCAGAAAAAAGAAGCCGGTGAGTTGATTAATCATGTCCTCAACTGCCACTGCTTTCTGATCTGGCAGCATGGATTTGCCAGGCCTCTCCCACACTTAGTTATCTGTATCCAAATGCTGCAGGCTTATAAACTACTGATTTGTGGACTGTACTCTGGAATTGCTGCTTATAAGGCTGATGTTACTTGTCTTTACGATATTGTAAGGGAGTTCTATTTAAAGGCAGAATAATGTCATTAAAAGGACAAATTCAGCCTTTGAAATATAGTCATGTACTTGCATTCGTCATCGAGGTCCACAGCATGACAATCAAATCTGAAAAATGTAAACCTTTGTACTAATAGTGGTAATGTGGGAGTATGTTTTATGAGTCTGTTCCTACAAAAAGTAGTTATCAGAGTCTTAACTCTTGCAGAAGAGCTCTGAAATGAAAACTTAGCAAGTACTATAACATCTCTAGATGTTTACAAAAATATACTTATCACCATTTCAAACTCCATGTGTTTTCCTTATTGGAATTTTCATCCAGACACAGAAGGCTCATGCCAGTCTCTTGCACCCTTGATGACCAACAGTGGACTTCTCATGTAGAGGGGGATCACTCCATCAGCTTCCATAAATTACTTTCATTTTTTTTTCTGGCATACATTCTGGCTTTCATACAGTAATTGACATCTCTGTACCCATTATTGTTTTTACATTGGTTAGAGGTTAATGAATGTAAACTTGCCATTTTATAACTCTATCTAAATCTCTGTAATAGGTCACAAGTTCATTTAAAAATGAACTTTAAAAGAAATTAAATATTTTTTTAGTGCCATCTATATTTGTTTAAAAACTTGACTAAGGTCTTGGCATTTCTATGCAAGCTACAGGTAGGATCATTTTTCTCTAGTATGAGATATCCTTAACATAAAGCTGAGAAGAATTGAACTGAATAGACCGCACATGGAAAATGCTGCTGTAAGTGTATATATCCTTTTTGTGGGTTCAGTCTGGTACACATGGACAGCATTTCCAAATGGCCTGACAGCAGTGCTGGTAGAGCACAGCCCAAAGCCACCATATGCCTACCTGGAGATGCAGCACCAAATATTTCCAACTCTTTCCCTGAAGGCTGAGTGCTACCTACTGATGTGTCCACACTTGCTGCTGTTGGAGTTTGTGGTAGCATTGCCAGTTGTCTGAGCCGTACTAAGGTTTGCTCATTTGATCTACAAACTCACTAGGTCACCACTATAGCCACTATACTGGGTCAAGGCAGTGTTTAAGGGAGTTGAGTGTATCCCGGGTATTTTTTTTTTTTGTCTGAAGATGTTTTCCTTTATCTCGGTGTAATGCCTTTTGTCTTCCAAGCTCATTTCCATGCAGAAGTAGGCAGCTTCAGTGAAACTATCACAACCTTCAGGTAAGAAAGAACCACGTGCAGTATCAGTGACCAGAGGAGTACCCTTTGGGTCTTAGTGACACAAAGCACCTGCAGAGTCCTTTGCAAAAGCAGCGTGGTTGGCTACCTGCTCAGTACTCTGTTACCCCTTAAATGACTTTATATGGACATTTTCTGTAAGTAAATGCAGTTTTCCCCCGAATGCTACACTATGAGCCTATGGAAATGCACTTGCTCTGTATTGCAGTAATGGGGTTGTATTCACTTTCAGGGAAAAAACATATGGCAAACCTTTCTTAAAGATGTGGTGCTGACTTTGCATGGTGAAATATGGACATAGCCACTGCTGGGAGCTGATCTCAGGGCCCAGCTGATGCATCCCACAGAGGGGAGCCAGCCTGCTTCCAGGGAACAAAGTGCAGAAGAGCAAATGTTAAACAGCAAAGGCTGAGGCTCCTGCCTGCTCAAACAAATTTAAGTTTCAGGCTGAGACCCCAACCTTGCAGAAACCCACTAATGATCTGCATAAGTTAAATGTCGCATGGCTCCAGATTGCAGCCCCATCGGGCTGTTACCTGTGTGCTGGTTACACAATGGTGCCGTTTCCTTTTCCCTAAAGTTTCCTATGTCCGTATGTAATGCCTTTGGCAGTGAGTGCCCTGTACTGCAGATGAAAGCTTTATGCAATGTGCTTAATTATATATTCATCATAAAGTGCATCGTCTCTGTCTTATTTCTAACATATACCTGTTGCTGCTGTTGACTTCAGTAACAGTGAGTGCACATGCACACATACACAGAAGGACAGTACATGTTCCTGTTAGTTAAACTAAGGGTATATTTAGGCTGGCAGTGACACTGTGGTCCGCTGTTGCTTTTCTTTAAGGAGGTCTTCATGATTAAAACATCACTTGAAAGCATACAACCGTGGATTAATGATACTTAATCATTTACTCGCTAATTTGTCCTTGGAAATAAGAAGAACAAAAGCTGACCTTCTGTTGTGCAGAGGAGGAAATAATTTATTCAGAGATAATCTGACCTAGGTCCCATCACCCCAGGGCAAAATCTGAATGTGCTTCTTTGCTGAGTTATTTTAAGCAGGACATAACAGTACCCAAAGATACTGCCTGTGAAAGATCAGGACTTTCATCTCTGGTCTCTGAGTAGCTTGCTTCATTTTTCTGTTTGCTATCACCCCTGTCCTAGCTGGATATTTGCCAAATCTCTTCTTTAGTCTGGTGGAAGCTCAAGAATACCAGTCTGAATGAGCAACAGAGCCACGGGTACTTCTGTATGTGAGTAATTTCATCCTGACCATGACTTGGAGCAGTCTTCTGAGTGTGGTTAGCTCTGTCCTTCAGTCATGTGGATGTCCCAGGTTATGGGGATTTTCTTCTGTCAATGACTCTTAAAAAATGGAGAGCTGCCAGTTGTTGGGGACTTGCTGTCTGTTACTGACTATACCCCAAGAAAACAATTTAGCAGACATGAAAATTATTCTAGGATTTATAGGCCAGCATTCTTGCCTGTATGCTGGTACATGCTTTGCTTTTTGCTTTTAGGTTTCGGTTTCTTTCTTCTTGCTGTAGAAAGAGGTGTCTGTTTGCTTGTGTTTTTTCTCCCCTGATTTCAGAAAGTACTCAGAAAACTTGTTGACAAACACCTTGTCCCTTTACCATTCACTTGCATAGCTGTTAAACACATCAGACTGTTTATTGTGCTAGTGCAAAATAAAAGTCATATATATGTGTGTATACTATACATCCATAATTGCATTCATTAAGTTATACCCCGTATCACCTCTTGCATGAATTAGTTTATGTCATTTCTGCTATGAATTCATTCAGTAGCAGGGAAACTGATTGTTCATATGCTGCACAGAAGAACAAATTATTTTTATGGAAATAACAATTCAATCCAGGCAGGAAAATTTTGACAATGTAATTACGGAAGAGAGATAATAACAATATTCTGAGCAGCAAGGGATTACGTATATGTGTGTGTTGTGTGTGTGCACATAGCCTGAAAAATTTTGAAAGCCCTCAATTTATTTAAACAGACTTTATTCAAATAGAGCTGCAAAACGTGACTACAAATCTATTCAATTAAACTCTGACAAAGTAAGTTTAAACACATATCCAAGGGCAGACGCAAACAAGCTGTGCCACCAGCAGCAGACTGGAGGAGGTTCTCAGCATGTGCATGTCCCTCAGCTCAGCTCTCGGCTTAGCCCAGCACCTCTGGAGCAAAGTGTGTGCTTCTCGTCCAGCCTCCTGCCAGCATCTGGTGCCCAGGGTCCATTACCTTGCCCTCTGCTGAGATCTGCTCAAGTCTCTGCCCTCGGCACAGCTGCTCCATCTCCTCCAAGCTTGTAGGATCTTGGTGTCTTTGAATTTCCACCCCTTCCTAGTACAACAAGCGCCAAGATGGCAAAGCAGGGTAAAGAATGTGCCTTAGGAACTGTTTTGCTTTAAGTGCTGCATTTCATCCTTCCTGGAGAATTGCTGGTCCTCAAGTTCTGCACTCTGACCCAGTGAAGACAAAGAAAATACGTGCGTTAAAAGTGTGCTCTGAAACTAGTTATGTGAGGTTGTAAATTGTGAGCTCTTCACGGGGTTCGTGCCCTTCACAGCTTGCTTCGCTCATACTGGAGAATATACAATGCAGAAAGGTAAAACAGATTGTGTCATTGTGTAACATCACCAACCAGGATTTCAGAAATAAGCTGCAAGCTCTGCAATAGGCAATTTGAGTACTTCACTAAATGTAAGAGGGTGTTGGGAAATGAGATACTGAAATGCAATTATTTAGGATGCTACTTTCCCTGATATCACAAGTCAGTGGTGCTGGCTCCCTACATGTGTTCCCTGCTACATCTGCAGCAGATGGTTCAGCCAGAGCAGGAAAGGGTATCTTTTGATTCACTACCAATGGCAGTTTAATAAATTAGAGGGGGAAATGTCTGCAGTCTCTAATAAGCAATATATCAACTAAGCACTGTCAGCCTGTGTAGAGAGCTCCACAGCAAGATTTATTACGTTAATTACAGTCATGTGGGCCTCATGCTCTTAAGTCTGAAACTGCTGTCACATTCTAAACTTGATTTAAGAATACATTTTGGCCAAGACTAAAGTGCAGTCTATTATGATTAATGTAATAAAATATTTATTACATACTCCTTTTCTTTGTTCCACTGCTCATTGCCCCAGTTAGACTGCCTCATTCCAAACCAGTGATAGATATACAGTTAGATTTCAGAGGATCCTCATCTGTTTTTCATCTCTCTCTTCACTGTTGTTCTTTTTTTCATATCTCTTTGTTCCTATTCTCCCTTCCTCTGCCCCTCATCTTCCTTTCCCACCCGTATTTCCCAACTCTGCATCTCAGCTGCTGTCTGGAGTGAATCAAAAGCAGGCAAACTTCATAGCCCTGGCTCATCCCTTTGAGACCTCTTGCAGTGCTTTCTCAGTTGTGCTTATTAAAGTTAGCTCTTAAATGCAATGCCATTAAAACTGTTGATAGGATGTAGCTGAGAACTTGCTAAACCTGTGGCAAGGTAGGGAGCTATGAAAAGAGAAGACTGATCTGTAAAGTGATACATGTTTGTGTCCTGTTTTCCATTCTTCCTCTACAGGGCTTGCAACTGCAGACAGGACCTGAGGAGTAAGACTTTATGTTATTTGGGAGGCTTGGCCCCTAGGAATACAGGGGCTGAGAGGAAGCATCCTCAGCAGCTGTGACCCTGCTGGGTGTAAGCACGTTGTCCTGTTGGTTGTACAGGCAGGCACAGCACTAGGGTTCCTTCATCACGTTACTTTGATATGGACACAAGTATTAGCCAAAAACTACTGGCCCCAGAGATCTCCTAATATAATCAGCAGTAAAATGCTGTTGTACATCGTAACACATAGAAACACCTCAACTTAGAGGTTGCTGTAGCACAAAATCCCACTTGGGCAGATTTTCCAAAACACCATATAAGATGGTACCTGTGGTTTTGTGCAAGCCAGCCCATCAGTTAGATTAGTGGCTTGGTGTTTGGAAGGTCTGTCTATGCATGTAAGTCCAGCATTCTCTGTATGAGCAAACAAAGGTGAAAACCTTATGGAAAATGTAGAGCCCTGTTTTTCTTATAAGAAATTCACTTTTTGGCATGAGAATTTGTATTTTACCCCTAAAGATTAATTAATTTTTAAATAATGAACTTCATCCAGTGAGGGAAGTGCTCTCAGATATTTATGTTTTCTTTCTTCATTTTGAAATTTTCTTCTAGGTGTTTTTTTTTTTT